>PQWD01002798.1:24593-52179 GCA_019425675.1 Leucinodes orbonalis | reverse complement strand
ACCCTCTTGGCGACCAATATTCGTGTTAGTTGTGATAGTTTCTTGTAAGGTGCCATTCTCGTAGTCTGGGGGCGACACTTATGTCTAATAACACTGTAGATTCCAATAAGAGCTTTGCAATGAACAGATAGTGGTTCTGTGTGCTTAGTAAAAATACAGATAGATATAAGTATACTTTTAATAATATCCTTGAACTTGCATATCAAAGATATTGAATAAAAAAAATCGATCAGTGTAATATAGATGTATAGTGTACTATACGTAGAGATTTTCTATTTTACTAATATAAAAAATCGAAGCACTTTCTAGTTACATAATAAAAAATAACATTGTGATTTATATTACGGTGCCCAACTCATTAATCAATCTCCTATACAAAATACTTAATACTTATACGAGAGCAGTTGAAACAAAAAAAATAAGTGCTTCTTAAATAAATACCTCAAATTTTATTTATTTAAGAAGCACTTAATTATTTTTAACATTTTTTAATAAAGAACAAGAAATATCCACGAAGAAAGAAATATCCATTAGAGTCTAATGAAACTTACCCTGAATTACTTACAAATGTATTAACACATAAAGAAACACCAAAAAAACAAACAGTTATAACTTAATCAAATCCAACCAAATAGCGCACGGCCCAAATTTCTACCGAAAATAATTAAAAGCCAATGGCGAGCGTCTCGCGTGATACCTATCTGCAAGTCAATTAAGGACTTCAGAATTCCACATAAAATCGCTGTCTTGTTTTCCGCCGTACGCCCTATCGCCATATTCGATCTGACTGCGCGGTCAGAAATTACCCCCCTTTATGGATATTTCACCCCCCGGGGGGACACTTGACCCCCCTATCTGGATACATCATCTACCCCTGAAGCGGACTAATGGGCAAAACAATGACGTTTGCTTTACTAGGTATGTCAAATTCGGTATTGCAGAGTTCTGAAATCATAAACGTAAGAACGAAGTTTGTTTACATTTGCTCTATATTTATGTTGAATTACTTTTATATATATTCTATTCCTTTACGCTACAGAATCGCGTACTAGACGGGACATGGTCAAAAACGAGCGAGCCTAGCGGTCTTGTCAAGAAATAGAAATAAATAAATGTACAAACAAACATGTTCATGAACACAAATGATTGTACTGCCCGGGATCAATCCCGGCACCCTTGATGTAGAAGCTGACGTCTCAACCATTACACCAAAGGGGTCGTCGAAATGTGAAGATGATGATGATGATTTTAATCTTGTTTTATAAATATTTTCCCTCATAGGTATGGTTAGGGTAATTTGGGAAGGGAAAGGATATTAGGTAATACAACCACTAAGAAAAAAAAGCAATCTTTTCAAAACGTTTTGACCAATTGTTTTTTTTAATAGGTACTTTAGTTTTTTGCAAGTTTGGGATCTAAAACCATTTATAAAGTCTGTAGCTTTTTATTTTGATATCAAACATTTCGACCAAAAAAAATATGTCTCATCTAGTAAACATATACCAGTGGGAACGATCAGTTACGCAAAGTTTATGTCCTCCAACATAATGCACACTTGATGACACGCATTAACTCGACAATCACTATGAAATAACCAATGTTACTTATTATACAAACCGTATTGTTGATCATTATCGTTGCAGTGATAAATGATCTGAACGAAAACTTAATTTCATATTCACTTTTGATCTTATCAGATAACGACGAATAAACAATATAATAATATTTATGTTTAACATATATAAATATATATAATATATAATATATTATTATTATATATATAATATATAATATATATATATCACAAAAAAAATTGTATAAAGAATTTGAATTTTAATAATAACATTAATAAATTTTCACTGACATTAACACAGCACTATCAGCCCCAAACTAAGCAATATGTTATATGGATACTAAATAACGAATACATACTTTTTTTTGTAAATCCATACATATTATACATAGAAAACACCCAGACCAATACAAACGGACATGTCCTTGCACACACTTGTAGGTCCCGGGCATCGAACCCGGAACCCTTGGTATAATAGCTGACGTCGTAACCATTACACTACATGGGTCGTCGTTTACTACAGAGGAACTAACCGGATGTTAAAAAAAAATTCGAACAGATAAAGTATGCCAAGATAAAACTAACAAATCTAATAATTTATTCTTCATCAATACAGATTAAACAGCTTTGAGGAATGACATATCAAATATTGTAAATGTGTAAAGTATTATCTGTGACATAAAATCAAAAGCAACGCAATCAAAATTAAAAATAATAACAGACAACTTAAATGCGACCCTTACGTTTTACGGTCACAAAAACTGCCACAGAATATAAATTATATCTTATACCCCGTCCGCGGCGGGTTGACGACCTAAATATCGTTATGGAAAATATGAAAATGAGTTTCATTAACGGCTGAGTCACGGTAGCCCCTATCTACTGCCCGCCGGCTCTCGGTTACTTGCTCTACACAAGTTCGATCGCCAATTGTTTTGAAAACACGAGTTTATGGTAAAGTCAACTAAAATCTTAAAATTCTTTATTGAGATAAATATTTTATATATACTTTTTGAATCGTTAATTGTTATTAGAATATTTTTTATTCACACCGGTTCGGAATCAATAAGACCTTCGAGACGAGCCGGTAAGAAACTCTATTGTCACTCTTTTTATAACTTTTATATCATTGCTTACCCACACGTAACTTTAAAATAATATATTACAAAGATTTCGTCGTATAGCGTCAGTGGCTCAATGGTGTGGACTGTCGCCTTCCTACCGGGAGGGTTGAGGTTCAAATCCCGACACGTACCAATGTGTTTTCGAATTTTCGAAAATATATGTACGTTATCCGACGCTCTTACGGTGAAGGAAAACATCGTGAAGAAACCTTCATGCACGCCTGCGAAGAGATTAATAATGGATGACTAAGGTGACTAATTACCCTATACGGGTAAGCTCGTGCCCCTCGGTGAGGACGTTTAATGAGCTGATGATGATGATGAAGATTTCGTAACTGGAACACACATATTCATATGTGTCTTTCAATAATATATCATCTATATAAAAAGACCCAATATACATCCCTGAGGTAGGTCCACACGTAGTGGGCCACCAGAAAAGCTTGAACCTTTGAAGTTAGCCTTAAGTGACCACGTCTTGGCAAGTGTACCACTTTATAAATCATCATCATCAGCTCATTATACGTTCCTACCGAGGGACGAGCCTGCCCGTAAAGTGCGGTTTAGCTGATTTCACGCACAGCCTTTGAATTTCTTCGTAGGCGTTCCTCGCGATGTTTTCCTGCACCGTAGCGTAGCACTCATGGTTACCGTACGTATAATTCCGAAAATCTTTATAAATAAAATGTATTAATAATGGTCAACGGCTCGTGAGGATAACTGTCCCCGCAAAAAAAAATATTTTTTCTTTCCGAGATAAGTCCTCGAGAAGGGCCAAGTTGTAACTTCAACCCAAAAGGTGTTTATAAGATTCAATTACGCTATACATACGCTTTGTTGTGAAAGTCTAGATTCTTTCACTCTTTGCAGAGTCCATTTCGGCAGACGAGACACGTTGGTTTAAGCTTTCATATGACGATGGTCCTAATTATCAGAAAATCCACACAGTTCCCTCATGGTGGGTTTTAGTCTTATCCCCCTATATAGGCTTGTAAGAGTTTAAGTAGCATTACATCGTTAAGACTGTCATAATTGTACCATATTATAATATGTCTTATTATCTGTGCAATAAAGATGATTAATATAAACGCATAGATATTGCACAATGCGCTTGCATACACGCACGGACGTCCGGCTCATACAGCCTATTATCATATCGCACTCATGGTTACACGTACGCGAATATATTAACGCGCCCACAACACTATCAGTGCTATTTGTCTGCCACATATGACTTATAGACACCAGTTGTTCCTTCCAGCGATTCATATTTAATATGAACGCTTGAATGAAACTGATTCCGGTTTTGATAATAATAATCTTAATTGAATAAATAACAATGATTATTTTTTGGTTAGTTTTAACCCTGCAATATTTATTTGTAACGTAAGCTTTGACATTTTAAATCCTTAGCATAACTACAGCTTAAAAAGTCGAGTAAGAACTGAACGAACGTCTGAAGATTTTTTGTCTGAGAATTGACGGACTGATTTTTAACAGTCAACATCAGGTACCTTTGGCATTAACTACCCATCTGGTGTTATGCTTGAGACGTCGCCTATTACACTAAGGGCTTCGATTTCGATCCCCGGGTAGTACAAACATTTGTATGCTTGAACATACACTATCTGTTTATATTGGTCTGGATGTTATCTATGAATACAATTTACGTATGTATTTACAAAAAGTTTGATCTTAAGTTACGTAACGTTACTCACAAGTCAAAGACATTAACTCTTTAACCACCAATGACGCCTTAAAGCGTCAGACACAAACGAATTTCTATTGTGTCTGGTTCAATAGGTTAAATCTCCGAAAAACAATAGAACGCCGCAGCAAGAACATTCCACGTAGCCTTATTAAGTGTGTTTAAAAGTAGGTTGTCCGCTCGTGCCTCCCCAACCATTATGCGACAGACGTCGACGCGGCACTTAATAGCTGTCATTACTGAGCCACTCTGAAATTGCTTCACTATCGGAGGAGGTATCAGGCCGGTTTATAGGTCCAGATTACATGGTAGCGGTACTCGCTATAGGCTTGCGACGACACGCCCCGCCTGCGGTTGTGGGCGTATCTATTAGGCCTGATTTAGATGACATCCTGTCAGTTAAGGAAGACATTGAAGGGAGAATATAGGGTAAGGTTGGATTTCGAGTTAAACATTACAAAATGTTTTTTTTTCCAAATTATATACGAGCACGGTACGCAAATACGCGTTTCGAAGTTATATAATATATAGGCACATAAATATATAACCCAACCATATTATACTATGTTGATATGAAATTTACTGCTTTCATTTTAAATGATCGGACAAAATGCATCAATGTGATAAACATACCACTTTATGTAGGGTAAAGCTAAGATCTGGATCAAATTGTACTGCTAACGATTAGCAATTAAAAATCACAAAGATTACAAATGACACAAATGTTTTGTGAACTTTACATGTGAACAATAGTATCTTAAAATAATTTCTTGAAAATTAATTAAAAAGTCATACTAACGTACAACATTTGATTTCAACCACTGAACATTTGATTTAAGAAAACAATAAAGCTCATGGCTCAAAAATGTAACTGCAATGAATACACGTGCATTGTACATGAACATTATATACTCATTAAGCAAGCTTAAAGGAGCAGTGGTTAACGACATTAAACTACTAAGCGTCCGAGACACGTACACAGCAAGCATGAACTATCAAAAAATGTATAATCATCCACTTTATATTACCACCCAATTACAATTAATCTCTCACGAAAGAGACCGCCCAGTGGTAAGTCTGGCAACAATCTCAGGTACGATCTAATACGAAATAGCTCCATAATTAGAGCGGGGACAATAAAAACAGGATCCTTGTGTCGTGTGAGGCGTTCTTGCGACGCGTCGCGTGACGCCATGCGTGTGCTCCGGCCGACAATAAAATTATAAGTCCACCGCAGTGACAATCCAGTGATTTACACTAGCACACACGCGAATATTCCTATATGAAAGACCTTAAGCATTTTACTGCGGTATGGAACGACCGACGGCCTAATGAGCGAGCTGTTCCACCGGCGAAGGCTTGGACATCGATAAATATCGCGTGACATCACTCATGTTTCAAGTTTGTGATGTTCTGCGGGAGACCTTTAACATTTTATTGCGGTATGGGGTATATAAAATGGCATTTGGTTTATTGTTTTAGTTTGTTTGTAAGGATATTGGGACAGGCATGTCTTAGCCTACTAGGATATCGCTAAACGAGAGTAAATGTGATAATTAAAACGAAAGAGAACATTAATAAATGTCTCATAGTAATAGTGAACGAATCGTGTTCACGTATTTATCAGCTAGGAATACAAATTATTGATTGTATTGGTTTTACATATGTTGTATCAAACATAATACTATGTCTGTTATAACAGTCAACGACGTCATATGAAAACTAACGAATTGAATACTCGGATTATATCTTTATCTATTAACGTTGTATTAGGTATAAATAATTCGAAGAAACCGAAGGCTAACAGATCCTTAAAAATACTGAATTATTTTCGTAGAGTCGTATTGACGGCTATTGAGAACACAACGTAAAAAAAGTTTTTCCACAGCTTATTTGCAAACACTAGGGCATAATGTTTTTTTCATTTAATCTATAATAAAAGTAAATATTTATAAAAGCTTTCGATCATACGCGTAAGTTCGTGTTTAGTCCGTTGTAATTCGCTCACGGTTCAATTTATAGTCATAAGCTATTAAGCCACTGACTTAGATTCAATGATAAATTATGTAGGCCTTCGCCTTTAATGCTTGTCGCGACGTTATCATAACGCTTTTATCAAACAGCCTAATTTGATAGGCTTCATAAATTTTGTTTAAGTGCTCTGATTTTTCTATGGTACCAAAATTTGCTGAACCAGTAAGTCTTCTATTGTATTGCTAATATTTTGCTATGAAACGAATGACGAATTAACCAGTTATATTAATTTTGAGTTTCACCAACTAGATATACGTGTGTAGAGTCTCTTGTGTCGAGTTGGTGAATAACCTGCTACAATACCCGTAGACACGGACGTTTTTGGATTTATTTATTTTTATTTTAAATACACTTTGTAAGGCCTGTGGTTGGCTCACTCTCTTTGTTATGATTTAATTTTTTCATAAATGACATGATTTTTTTATCCAAAAAAAAAATTTTATGCCAGTTGGCTAAACTTGGTAATTTGTATGTCACATTATAGCAGAGTAAATATATTGATACTCTGCTATGAGTCTGCTGCATCTAAGATTCCTCTCTAAATATGGCGACCATTCTCCAGAAATAATATCGGAGCACTACTTTTTCAGCAACAATTCTTATAAAGTGCCAAAGTAATAGAGAAATGAAGATAAGGGCTATATGAAGCCGTGGATGTATTTTTCAAATTCTTCTACCCATTGCAAACGATTTATTTAGACTAAATTAGTTCATCATCATCAGCTCATTAAACGTCCCCACCGAGGGGCACGAGCCTACCGTATAGGGTGATTAGGCCCTTAGTTGTCCACGCGGGCCAAGTACGGATTGGACGACTTCACACACAACTTCGAATCTCTTCGCAGGTGTGCATGAAGGTTTCGTCACGATGTTTTCCTTCACCGTAAGAGCGTCGGATAACGTACATATATTTTCGAAAATTCGAAAACACATTGGTACGTTTCGGGATTTGAACCTCAGCCCTCCTAGGAAGGCGACAGTCCACACCACAGACATGAGAAATCTGTGGTCCACACCATTGAGCCACCGAACGCTAAATTAGTTATTTGAGAAAAAACATCACGAAAAACTATTAAAACTAAATAGAATCTAAGACTCAGAGACGAATTAAGTAAAATACAAAAAGTTAATCATACATAATAACTTACTCGACCTTATCCAATGGTAATCTTACTCGACCTTATCCAATGGTAATCTCAACTTTGAAAATTTAGTAAATTGACTCCCTTTGTATCTAATATAGGAATATTTAGAAAAATTTTAGAAATATTTCATGAATTATTCTGAATACAAAACATCCGTTTGAGTAAATTATTAATTTCATCTCAACGAGCAACAATCACAAAACGCCTTGATCCGCTTCTACATATGCTCTAATTGGAGTTGATAATATTTAAAATGTCAGTAAAATTAATGAACCCATATATTTATTACTTCATTAAGAACCCATGTGAGTTAAGGATTGAACAGTCGGCTCTTAGATACCAAGGGATCCGGGTACGATCCCCGAGCAGGACAAACATATTTTTTGGTATGTTATTGATACTTATTCACAAATAAGTATCAATAACTTACCTAAAATTGGGGCTAAATGGTACAATGTGAATGTGGGTATATATATATATATATATATACTATGAAACATCTTAATATCCTAAATAAGCAATTGGATTGTGACATTTCGACAACTGATCACTGTTTTAACTTAAGATCACTGTCGGTCCATAGACAGACGATGACTGTTAGTCGTAATATTTTATTTTTATTGCCGTCAATACTGCTCAGTGCCCGTCACGGCAGACGACACTTAAGTCCCGTGTATCTATTAATTATACTAACTACAGTGCCCTCGCCCACAAAACATAGAAGTGCATGACACTCTTCACAGGATGCTATTTGGCACTGCGGCAGTAGGTCGTAGGGGATCGGAACGGTCAGCTCGCTCATCTGGTGGTAAGTAAAACGCCTGACCATGACATAACAGTGTTGAAAGAAATCAATGACAGTTGTAGATATTCATTATTTTCCGTCAAAACTGTCCTGCACCCGTCACCCGCGACTACAGATGTTAGGTCTCGTATACCCGGTAAATTTACTAGCTAGTGCCCTCATCCCGAAACACAGAAGTGCAAAACACTACAATTTCAAAGGACGCTATTTGGTACTACGGTGGTACCTACCTAGACGACTCAGTATCAAGTCTACCACCAAACGATAGATATTGCAATGGCACGTCAATAAGGCACTGGGCCTTGGTAGTACGGCCCTGGTACGATGTAAAAACATTTCCTCTACGTAACAAGCGAGCCGGCGGGAAGTCCTACGGATTCCCGCACGAACTCGCATAGCGCAAGATAAGCCCGTTGTTTACAACCACTATGCAGATCTACGTAATTACGAGTATGTTGCTCAATTTGGAGTATCCTTAGTGTTGTATCATTATTACACATGGTACAAAGCGGATTATTGTGCACCATATATGGCTCAATAGTCTTCATGGTGGGTTACAGCCCAATATCGCCATAGCTATTGCAAGGGAAGGCCCGTGCCCTGCAGTGGGCTGTAATAGGCCGATGATGAAGACACATGGTATGCGTCAATTGTAATCATACTTTCGTTAACTGAAAAAGTTGCTCTATTTTAAAGTTTTCTTCACTTATTTCTTTTGCGCGCGACTTCGTCTGCGTGGAATAGTTAGGTACTTTGGACTAACGCTAACTTGAACTTATCAGTCTTATCACTTAGTTTATATAGATGAGTTAAAGCTACGAGTATGATATTGTTACGAATTGACGTAATGAAAATGACATTAAATATGGCGGCTAATATGTGACCATAGAGTATAACATGCGAATTGTCAAATAGCAAAGAGTCTAGCATGTTCTAGATATTTTGCGAAGTATGTAGATTGACGTCGACGTTTCGAGCTCAGCGGCCGGACAGGTATATAAGGCGGACCGACGGGTGCGCCGGGAGTCTTGTGTTCTACTCAAGAGCGAACGAAGAGCGAAGTACCTGCGACTACAAGGAAGAAGCGAGTGAAAAAGCGATATCTAAGGGATCGTCGAGTATGAGATAACAGTGTGAAGAGTTAACGAGTGAATATAACGTGTGTGTGTGGAAATTATACGGACTCATTAAGTGTTTGTGTTACAGTGTGTAGTGTTAATTAGTGAGATTGTAAGTGTAATTAGTGTTGTGTGTAATTTATAGTGGTTAGTTAATAAAGTGTGTTACCGTGTTATTCTTCGTGTTTGGCAATAATTTATCCGGAACCCCCAGCTCGTAACAATATCTTCGAAGGTGTTTATTGAAAGCGAATGTTTTACTTTATTTAAAATCAAATACTTGTGATGAATAGCACATTTATTTGGATAAGGTTTGATATTTATATTTTTTTAAAACATCTTGGCGATAATATATTATTATAGAACAAATTTAGTAAGCAAAATAAGGTTATAGTGAGTTAACCTTAAAAGATAGATTAATGCTGTCACGGACTTTTTTTAAGTTTTAAAGCGGAGCAATAGTGTCATACATGACATGATACATGTTTCGCAAAATACGTACTTTAGCCGTTTACGCAACGTAACGCACATAGCGGAAGCTTTTAGTAGGTAAAGAATCCCCTGATTTTTAAACATTCTTCCTTGCTGCTCTGCTCCAACTGTTGTTACCGTGATGATAAATAGTCTATAGCTTTTCTCGATAAATAATCTACCTTACACTGAAATAATTTTTCAAAACGGACCACAAGTTTCTGATTTTAGCGCGTTCAAACAAACTCTTTAGCTTTTTAATATTAGTATAGATTCCGTACCTATAGTTGGATAATAGTGTGGACTGTTGCCTTCTGATCTTGAGAGCGCAGGTTCAAATCCCGCCACGTATGAATGTCTTTTCGAATTTTCGAAATTATATGTACGTGATCCTACACTCTGCACGCCTGCGAAGTGATTCAAAGGTTCTGCAAGAAGTCAGCCAATCCGCTCTGTGCCCGCGTAGACGACTAAGGGCTACACACCCTTTACGGGTAGGCGCGTGCCCCTCGGTGGGGACGCTTAATGATGAGTTGGATACTCATGTAGGCCACCTGATGGTTAATGGTAACCATAGCCCTATAGGCCAGTGACGATCAGTGGCTCTACGCCTACGATAGTTCCATTATTCAACTACGTACTGAAAAGAAATAGTTATATCTTTCAAGCCAAATCACAAAAAAAAATCCCAAAAGGTTAACGAAGACATTTTAAATAAAGAAACAAAAACTTTAATCGGATTTAAACAACTTATTTCTTGTTTCCTACAAACGGAACCTCGACACCGCGTTAGGCCCAATTGATAGTACCTTGGTATCTACATCTAAATTGAGGTTAATTGTCCTGTGGGGGGGAGGGCGGCGATGTAAATAAGCCGCTATCAGATGGACCCCGTCTTTGTTTGCACTCTTCATGTGTGCAAATTGAAACTTAATTGCCGTCCTACTGAGCTGGATCGCGTTTATTTCAAACGATTTGTTAAATAACATTGGTTAGTTGGCGTTTACTACAAACAAAAAATGAAAAAATGAATTTATTTAATTTGGATCCCTATAGAACATTTATGTATGTCAAATGAAGCTACCACATTATTATACCTAGCCTTGATAGCATTTTTGTGTAACACGATTCTCTTCTCTCTTTTCTTTTTGTGTAATCGAGTTAATCATGTCAGGTATGCAAGCTTTTAGGTGATAGTTTAGTCTTATACTTCTTATATAAACCTGTACCTTCTTCCTGTTCTTATAATACTTGTAGGTAACAGTTTCAGAAAGTACAAAAATACATTACAATGTATTCTTAACACAATGTATTCTTATGCAAATAAATAAAAAATAAAATAAAATAAAATTTAAAAGAGAAAAATTTTTTATTTTATATTATGTAAGTCTCGTAGGGTTTTATTGGTAGTTTATGGATACTAAGCACTAATGTACGGGCGCATCCGGAGTGATAGTTGTGTTTACGCCGAGTGAGCAAGGGCCATCCCTTTTTGTTTATATATATTTGCAAAACATTTTCATAAGTAGATATTGAAAACAAATATATTTTACGCTTAAATTTGGGATAAATGGCGATGGATGGATAACGTCCTCATTAAACTCGAAATCAATATTTTCGAAAAATCTGGTGATTCAGACTGCAATGTCGTAACAAAGCCCAGTAAAGTGACTTTCACTATATTACTCAAATAAATAAGACTTAATTTTATGCCAAGGCAAACCATTTTTATTTAAAAATAATCTGGTTAACTGCGTAATATTTGATCACTGTCAACTAAAATACCTATATTAGTGATAAAGTTAAAGCACAGTGGTATTCTTAAAAATATAAAAAGAGCCGTAATTATTTTATATAAAAGTGCCTACTCATAACATTTAAAGTCGTACCCGAAGTCATTGTTATAACTTAAGAAAAATACTTTTATTCAATTAATTGTTCTCCGCGGTCACCTTTTTTTAACAATTAAAAATAACTTTATAAATGAAAAAAACAAATGCAGAAATTAAAGCAGTTAAAAACAAACAATAGAACGGAAGGGTAAATAACAAAGAATATAAAACTTTGTCAAGTTTTGAAGTTGGGAAGACGCAGAAAGGGCAAAATAAGTTTCCCATTATAAAAAGCGGCTCAAAGACAAAGTCTCGGTACGTAATTTTAAGTTAATTTAACCTTGGTATAAGGGTTGCCCCATCACAAATACCTGGAGAAATTTTAAGTTATATCTAAAAATTTTGTAAAGATTTTAGATGATGGTTTACAATTTCTTATTTTTTATGAAAAGGTTGCCCGGAAGAGATCATTCGTACTACGAGGTTGCCTTTGCAAGTCTTTAGTGTTTATAAAGAGGTGTTTAGTGATTGTATTTATTTGGAACTAATTGAGTATTTAAATGAGTTATTTAGTATACGAAACGTCGCTTCCTACACCACACCTACGTCGTACAGCGTCATTATCATCAACAGCATTATATATCCCACCGAGGAGCATGATCCTTCCGTAAAAGGTACGGGCCTTATTTTCCAACAGGCTCAGTGTGATTGGATGACTTCAGCACAATTTGAATCACTTCGCGCGTGCGCAGGTTTCCTCATGATATTTTTGTTCACGCAAGAGCGTTGGATAAACGAATAATAATTTCGAATATTCGAGAAATGCTTGTATTTATTGATTTGGGTGTTTTCTTTGTTATGTATCCTTTATCCATAGTAACGAGGGCAAGATGACAAGGAATATTTTTATGAATATATATTTTTAAGGATTTGAATCCGTGAACATCAAATGCAGAGTTCATACCCTCGCTTTTTTCCTCTAGCTGGACTCCATTAGAGTTCGTAAGCATAAGCATGCAATTTTTGAAATTAGTTTTTCTTTACAATATTAAACAAACAATGTCCTCATTTGCATTATAAATCTTGACCGACATCCCAAAAATATTTGCGTGTGGTAAAACATTTTTTGAGCCGGCTCGAAACGTAGTACGAGTATTAGGCTTTTTAAAAAACCCGCGTGAATGAACAATTTTGCGTTGCTCTACGTCGAGTACGTGATATAACCGGAAGGCCTAACCCCTTTTCCCATCACTACATTTCCTTTTGCTTCTCCTTTTGTAGCAGTCTCCACAGCGACCTTTCGCAAGTCGTCGGCTGTAAATGTGTTTGATAAAAACACGATTTCATTACTAACTTATTCAAAATGTGAGCAGCCCTATATCGCTCACATTTACCAAGCACAAGGCGAACGGTGATATTATCGATACGAATCGTCGAAATAGAAACGGCCACGCATCGAAGATCGCCCAGCCATAAGTCAAAAGTCACGCAGCCAGATTGCGGCTAATTGACGTGAATACGCCCAGAAGTCGCTTAATAAGCATTTATATGGGTATAACTCCTATTATCAAAAATACTTAACCTATTTATAATGTGCCGTTCACAATATTAAGTGTTGCTGTAAAACTGTTGGTTTCTAGTTCAATGTTCACCCTCCGTTATGAGGTTATGTTAGTTTGTCACACGTTCTGCAGATTGGGTTGTAAACTTTGATATCTGATGAGGGCATTTTAGTAATATAATTTATGATATTAAATTCGAGTACCACGTGATTTCAGCCTGATATTCTTACGAAGGCAACACTTCTTTAGAAGAATACATGTTATTATAAAATTCGTCTCACGTCTTTGTATGCAGTGAGGGTTTTGGAACTTAAAATTATATAGCAATATTAAAACATTTGATTGTGAACCCAAAAAAAATTTGAAAAAAGCACATCACTCGTATAATTAAATCAGAAAAATTCTGAAGTGTACAGAATTAAATAATGTTTATTTCCTTAATTAATATGGTTGTTTGTAACGACAGCCGGTAAAGGTTCTTTTAATGGCGTGAAATCTTAACGCAAAGGCATTGATCATAAATATTGACGAAGGACACACTGGTTAGTTTTTAAGATCAAAATTGGGGGCACTTATAAAAAATTAGGGTACAGTAAGGAATCGTGGTACGAACCAATCTCTTATTATTGCTCATGTTATTTCCTTCGCTTTCAGTGGCTCGCTTGACAGAAATCACGTCGTCACGCCACCAAAATAACAATAATATTTCCTCAGGTTGATAATTAGAGATTATTGTAGGTTTTATACCGAATTTCGTCTTTGTTTGTTTTTATTTGTTTACGTTATATGTATGGATGTCGACTGCTAGAGATCGGTCCACATGGAAATCATGAGATGAGTCTTATTTTCAGCAAATGAGTTCTGGAGTGGAGATCGTGTATTGGCAAGCGTAGCGTAGGACGCCTTCCGGCCAGATGGAGCGACGACTTGCTAAAGATCGTCGGTAGAGGCTGGATGAGAAAAGCGGAGGACCGGGATATCTCGCGCAAAATGGGTGTCCCCCATTCCCCCTATGTCCAACAGTGGAAGGAAATCGTTGGGAGTAAACATATTCTAAGAAGTCAAAGTTTTTCTTTTATATAGGAAACGAGTCTTCTCACCAGATGTAACTGTTACTGTTACCCATGACAGGTGAAGTGTTGATGGAAACTAATAACCGTAGCAATATCTACACTAAAAACTGCGCATCTTCGTCATTTAAATCATGATATGTTAGGTAACATGTTCCCATTCCCCGAAACACAATGCTAAACACTCCTATTCACGGAATGATATCTGCCACAAGATATCAGCCTATACTGAAATCGCATCTATCTCAGGTGATAGGACAGCGTGAGTAACTCACTCTCATTTGTCCTGCCTTCTTCTATTACGGCATCTCCAAGAGACGTAAAACAATAGATTTTCATTCCATACCAACCCATCGGCGATGAATTTATTGCAATATGTGCTCAACCTTTAGTTCAACTTGCTAATCCTGCAACCATGGCGGTCACTTTACTTCTCCTAGTAATGTTCTCGTTTCGTATATTTACCAGAAAGAAAACCTCATAACCTTTTCATAAATATTGGGAAACTTTATGCATAATTATAATGCCCTTAAGGAGCGTCCACCTATCTCTTCGGTATGTCATAACGTAACACACTTTTGTCTTGTTTACGTTCCTACTACTGATACCTAACATCATAGGTACTGAAACATACCACGTGTCTTTTAGATTAACCTAATTAACGCCATTTTAATTTACGCATAACAGCCTTAAAAGTATTTGTGGCAACATGAGCATGAAATGCTAATGAGCGAACATGATATTTTACGAGGTCGCGAATACTGAAAAAACATAACAACCGCAAGTAACTGCTCCGGGAAATATAACTGATTTTTAAAGTGTTTTGGCATACTTTTTGTAACATTAACTGTAGGTACTGGGATTATTATAAGAGATTTGAAATATCGTTAATATAAATCGATGGTGTATTCGGCAATATGACACTCGCGTATCCCATGAGTAAAGCATGATCCAGCGGCTCGCTACTTGAACTTTAAAAGTCTCTCACTAAATATATGAATATAAAGTACACATTTTACACGGCGCGATGACAACAAATATATACTCGTATATGAAGAAATGTAAAGCATTCGTAAAATTGTTTTTGATGTTATTTAAACAAATCTGGATGCTCTTTATGCATATACATCTTTAACAAGTCTATTCTATGTTAAAAAATTAAACGATCCTTAAATAAACCCACATTGCGGCACACATACAGCCTAAAAGAGAACTTTTTCCAGAGACTCACTGCTTTAACTATAAACTGTATTTGATGAATACCACCACACCACAGACTTCAAGCAATGGCAACGCAACGTATAGATACCGAAACAAATTTGAAGCATTTTCAAAGGCATTCCCCGCATATTTTTACCACTTCCATCATCGTCATTAGCCTATAGTGTCCTACTGCAGGGCACAGGCCTTACCACAAAGTTTAACTACGAAAAGATTGTGCCGTAACCCAATACGCGAGCACAATACCAATTGGTAGGTAACACATTAATAAAAATTGTAAATGTAGAAATCCCACTGTCTAATTGAAAATGCAATTCCATGTGCATAAAGCTGTAGATATGGAGGCTGTTAGGCAAGTAATTCACTTTCATTAGTGAGCGGTAGGCGCGACCAATTACCGGCTTTATCACCAATTAAAAACCGTTTACGATGCTCCTAGACGGTGGATCGCGATCCTTGCGTAACGAATACGTGGATCGGTTAGAAGGAATAATTAAAAAACGATTATTTTTAACTGAGTTTATTATAAAATAGGTACTTTGATCAATGCTTGGCCGAGAGGACAGGTAAAAAAAATATATTGGCGGACATTAACACAGCGGCATCGAACCCCAAACTAAGCATTAGCCTGTAATACGGAAACTAAACTACGGATATACATACTAATATACACTTTTTTGTTAATACACACATATTATACATAGAAAACACCAAATCTAATACAAACAGACATGTTCAGGTAAACAGATGTTTGTACTACCCGGGAATTGAACCCGGAACCCTTGGTAAATAGCCGACGTCTCAACCATTACACCAAATGTATCGTCAAAGTTAAGGTTAGTTAAGGATGTTGGACTTCCATACAAACATTAAAAATACCTTAATGATAAAAGCAATATATTGCTGTAACAAGCAATATATCGCTTGCAAGAGCGTCGGTGGCTCAGTTGTGTGGTCTATGGCCTTCTACCGGGAGGGCTGAAGTTCAAATCCCGACACGTACCAATGTATTTTCGAATTTTCGAAAATATATGTACGTTATCCGACGCTCTTACGGTGAAGGAAAACATCGTGAGGAAACCTTCATGCACGCCTGCGAAGAGATTCGAAGGTTGTGTGTGAAGTCGTCCAATCCGCACTGGGCCCGCGTGGACGACTAAGGCCTAATCACCCTATACGGGTAGGCTCGTGCCCCTCGGTGGGGACGTTTAATGAGCTGATGATGATGATATTGCTATAGTTTTTTTTCAAGATGCATGTATGTAGTTGATACCTTTCATTTAATAAATCAGATTTTAGAGTAAGAACATAAATAGCCACAGTCAGTTACAGCCCCTTTTTGGTACATAATCCTGTGCTTTGTTTTTAATAATGCTTTTACTTGTTAATTATTCTTTGAAATCTTGGTGCGTAATTTAAAAACAAATCCATGGAATCCATGGAACTGAAGTTTACAAAACTCGTGTCAAGAGATATTTTCGCCGGGAACGTGACTACGGTTTGATAAAACAACGTGACTTTTAAAATAGACAAAATAATGTTATTTTTTCCCCTCGGTTAAAACATTGAAGTCTTACAAAGTTTTTGTTAATTATGAACCGGTTACAGAGTCAATGTCTTTATCACTAAAATGCTTATAAAAGTAGCTTGCATAACTTTTTTCTGTACAAGCTACTTTATTGCTTGTGTACTTTTGTGTTTTTTTTATCATTTATATCTCAAGTTTCTATGTATGAATATTAAACCCACTTATTATGAATCATTATATTATAAATAAATCTGCCATTCCATGCGTATATTTTATTGAAATGAGTAAGTTCAACTGATGTGTGCTTCTGCCTCTCAAGGAAGTAAAAATAAGATTATAAAAAAATAAATGACACAATTTTCTCCAAACTATCTATTATCCTTAGTAGGCCATTACAGTGCATAGGACTCTTTTATGGCAGGGGATCGGAGATAGCAGTACCTTCTAAAAGGTTCAGATTAATTATAAAGCAGTGTAACCCCTTCTGATCAACTTAACAGGTCAATTAACTTAATGTTTTGTCCCTAAGCCACCTCTTACGGCACCTGCGGGATGAGTAAGAGTGGTGACAAATTCAATTCTATATTACAATATATTGTATGTAATACTATATTCATTGTCTATCTTTTGCTAGCTATGTTTTGCCTCTTTTCTCCTGTAACGTTATCTTACTGTAGAATATAAAAAAAACACTGACATTCACACAGCGCCGTCTAATACCAAACTAGACATTAATATGGATACTAAACAACGGAAAAACATACAAATATTTTTTTGTAAATACGTACATTATAATATACAGAAAACACCTAGACCAATACAAACAGACATGTTAATTGTACATACACACAATATTTGTACTGCCCGGGATCGAACCCGGAAATCTTGGTGTAATACCCAACATCTCAACCATTACACCAAATTAGTCGTCAATGTATTGTATCTAATGTTAGTAGATGAAGTGTTTTCTTTATTGTCCAATGGAGCTTGATTTCTTTCTTTCTTTCTGCTGTCACCACACGGTAATGTACGATACATCCAAATAAAATGCACAATGCTTACGTTATCACGGTATTCATAATGTAAATAGCTATCCGATCGCTGATAATAAACGCATAAAACCAACGCGTTTAACATGCATCGACACAGACATTTATGTTTGTTATTTTATCCTTAAGCATTGGTTTAAAACAATACACAACGCCTGCCATGAGGGTACGTGACCATGATGCAAACAAAACCATGTTTTGTCTCAGGACAACTGGATACTTATTTTGACTTGCTCTTGCATTTATTTGCCTTATGTAGGGATTTTTTCTCGCCAAGCAAATATCATCATGTTACAAAATGTCAGCTGCTTTCGAAGTTACTTCTGAGTCAGTGGCAGAATATTGCGATTTTTTTTATGTTATACGTGAACGTGACGGTCACCTCGTTCACCTGGTGGTAAGTAATACGACTGACCATGACCGATGTAGTGTAAAGGATATTAATAATGGTACCTACTATAGTTATAATTTTAGAAACACAGAAGTGCAAAACACTCCTATTTTACGGGACGATATCACTGCTGTGGTACCTACTTAGAGTACTCAGTATCGAGTCTACCACCTAGTAATTATTGACTTTCTGCTAAGGGTCCCTTTAATATAATCAGCCTATCGCAATAGTCGGTTATCGGATGGCTCATCATCATCAATTATCAGAAAAACATCCATGAGATCTGATAAATTCTTCACAAGTCAAATTTGTGTCATCAACTAAATAAATATTTTATCTAAAAAAGTTAAGATTAACTGTCGCATAAAGCATTATCGTATTTTTTTTTGTATTTATTTGACAACAGTTTACTAAAAAGAAATCAAATCTAAGAATAATCTTATTCGATTTATTTATCTTAATGACACACTAGATAAAAATAACTTATTTATAAACAAATAACTGATTTGCCATAAAGCTAAAAAATTACCTCTTCTAATAACAATTCTAAGAACAATAGTCTCCGGTACTCAGTTCTTATACCCTTATCATATACTGGGAAAGGAAAATCGTTCATTGCTCCAGCTTCACGCGGAAGCTGACGAGATAAGGGCAGGAAATTGAAAGCTCGGATAATGACTCTTATTTAGGTGTCTTCCGATAATATTTGAGTATTTTTTTTTTGAGATAATATTTGAGTGAGTTAATTTTGGTTCAAATATATATAGACTAAAGCCAAGCCAGTTTTGACCGAAATTAACAATCTAGAAATTAATTAAGATAATAATTTATTTTGTATAGGCTAGCTAATAAAAACGAAAAAAAATATTTTAAGATTTAATTTATCTGAGATTTAATTCTTAATAATTAATAATTTAAATAAAAAATATAATTTAATAATAATTTAAATAATCTTAATCAAAAATAATTAAATCTCAGAAAAGGGATTTTATTCGCAGATTATGGTTAATCAGTTACAATAAGATATTAGGTTCATATATTCTGAGGAACACATTGTTATCATTTGAAGTGATATTGGAGTTTGCACACTTTATTTCCGTTTTGTGTTGGTACATGAAAATATTTTTTAGTGAAAATAAAAATATATATCTTATGATATATGTTTTTATTTAATCACAGCAAAAAAGTGTCGGTGGTAGACTCGCTCAATGATGTAGACGTTTGCCTTTCGACCGGAAGGGCGCAGGTTCAAGTCCCGCCACGTACCATTGCGTTTTCGAATTTTTGAAATTATATGTACGTAATTCGACGCTCTTACGGTGAAGGAAAACATCGCGAAGACCTGCGCACGAACCTGCGCATACCTGCGAAGAGACTCAAAGGTTCACGTGGACGACTAATGCCTATATACCTTTACGGGTAGGCTCGTGCCCCTCGATGGGGACGTTTAATGAGCTGATTACTATCATCACATGATGTAAACAAATGTAATTATATATGTAATTTTGACTCAAGCCCTGCATAGTAACTTCAAGTATTTTCTTTCTTTTTTCATGGTAGCCTTGTGTCTTACGAAAGAAATCAAAGTAAGTTATCTTCTTTTAATCGAAGACCATCAATAAAGGTCCGGTGTGACAGACAGAGGGGTCCTTTTCTAATCCGAACTCTATTGTCGCGTGACGGATCGACGTGTTGACTACCAGTGATATCGGATATTGATGACACTTGCTATTTACACAGTTTAGCTTGCGTATAGGAAAATTGTATGTTCTATTATTAAAGTTTACTAAAACTATAAAGTCACTGACGTATAAAAAAATATGGACGGAGTCTTCTAACAACAAAAGTGTGTCAAAATTTGGCCAGTTTTTGTACGGAAAACCATAAAATACTAAGACATTTCACGCGCATCTTTTAACAGAGCCATAGATTGTGTTAGGTAACAAATCTATAAATACCATGGCCTCTGTTGTGAAATACTGCAAAAACCGCAATGAACAAAAGAAAAACAATCGAGAAATTAGGTACCACAGATAGAAGATCAATTCGATTACATATTTTTTTTTATTAAAACATGCGTAAAATATTGTTAAAAGCTTTATAAAACAAAGTCACATAATGAAGCAACAGTATGACACAAAGTAGCGATTTGCTATCTCCTAGCATGTCTTAATTGCTTTCAAAAATATAGGTCAATACACTACCATATCAGCGATATAACTCCATTATTCTCTTCGTCGCATTAAGATGTCACATGAGATTTGTACAAGACATAATGAAGTTGGGTAAAATTGATCAGCCATAGCACAAGTTAGCTATTCGTGTACCCAGGTCATTATAGAGCGCGGCGCGACGCGCGGAAACTAGATAGCATCAGATCGCGCGCACTGGACAATAACCCTTAGGAACATTCATTCATATTAATTAGCATAATACAGCCCACTGATATGACTTGTGACAGTTCGGTGCTCAGTGGCGTACGTGATTGCGGACTATTCAAAATGGCCGCAGTCAGCGTTAATGACATTTGAAATTTTCGTAGGATTTAGGAGAAAATAAAATAGCTTGCCTCCAGCGAAAGCTTTTCTACTTTCTATTTTTTCAATGATACCTACATGTTACAACCAACTTCATCGCTAAGCTGCTTTGTTTTCAACAAGCCAAAATTATTAAACGCTCTTTCAATTTCATATTTTCTTAATTATGTAGTAAAGTTCACAAGGCCTTAATTTGCAACTTATTTGAATAAATGGGAATCACATTTAACTTGACTTAGTCAAATAGTCCAACACCTATTGGAATAAAACCGCTCGAATTTTTAACAGAGAAGCCAATAGAAAACTATTGTTGCGGTAATTGACTCCCGAATCTTTTAACGAGCCACCGTATAAAAGTTATACATTTATCAAATATAATAAGTCACTGTAATTAACAAATAAGCTCAAACTTTTCATATCCTCCATTTTAAGTAGCCATTACGCTTTATCTAAAGCACATTTGCGCTTTTAGATATAATTTTCCGCTGACGTCGTTAAGATTACGAAATTAATCAAAATACATCAATCATACCGTAATGTTAGGAAAAAATGAAGGAACTTTATTATTTAACCTTTTAACCGCCAGGATTCTAAACACAATAGAAAATATTTTTTTTTGTTTCTAATTGACCAGGACTGTCAGGTTGCTCACCTGATGGTAAGTGATACGCCAGACCATGACAGAGCGGCATTAAACAACTGAAAGACAGTTATTATCCTCCATCAATGCCGCACCGCACCCTACACCCGAGACAACAGAAATGTTAGGTCACTTATACCCGGTAATTTCACTAGTTACAGTACCCTCATCCTGAAACATAAAAGTACATAGCACTTATTTCACAGAACGATATCTGGCACTGCGGCAGTCACTACCCAGACGACTCAGTATTGAGTCTACTACCTAGTAAGCCTATTGTTTTTGTTGGATATATCCGTCGGCGGTTAAAGGGTTAACAGGTATGCTGACGATTCACATGATGGAAAATGATACTGCCACTAGGCACTGGCAACTCCAAAGAAACGAGTGTGTTGATTTGTAATATTAATATGGGAGGGGTAGCAATAAAAAGCATAAGCAAGGGGTTTTGAGGAATCCCGTAACCTCACTCAATTGGTAAATTGTGTTATTTTTTATGTTATAATGTGCAGGACGGTCAAACTCTCACCTGATGGTAAGTGATACGCCTGAACATAACGGTCAATGCCGCACTGCGCCCGACAGCGACACAGATGTTAGGTCTCTTATACCCGGTAATTTTTGTTTACCCGGTTGTGTTTTGCAAGATAACATATAGAATCAGTCGCCGCTGGAGATATTTCCTAAACGAAATGATATAATATATTAAACCTATCACAGTCCACTGCCGGACAGAACTTAGTCTTCCCCATTCTGGGCCCGATATCCCGGTTTCTCTTACAGCCTCCACCAGCGAGCTTTTGTAAATCGTGGGTTCATCGGGCCAAAGGGCGTCCTACGCTACGCTTGCTAAGACACGGTTTCCAGAACTCGTCTGCGTTAACGGCTATCAGTTCTGTGACTTATATGATCAGCCCACTGCCATTTAAATCCAGCGAGCTATGCGGTAACTTTAACTGTATACCACCTGACATCCTTAAACAAAAAAGAGCGTGTTCCCTCTGTTATTAAAGTGTACATGGCGATGTCATTTAGATCAAGTGAGCCGTTTGCTCGATAGTCCACTATCGATAGGACATCGATAGTAGGATTAAAATTACTATCGATATCCCTGCAATTAAAAACTATTGATACAGAAGTATATTATCGAAGCTTATTGTCAAACTCAAGTCACTTGGCTTCACTTCCTCCCCGAATATCGATTCCTTTAGTTTTGTCCCCATTTCTCAAGATGAAGTTAAGAAGCACATCCTATCCATAACGTCCAAGGCCACCGGTATCGATGTATTAGTCGTATCATGATCTTCCATTGTTGGAACTTTTGCTGCCCATTATCACACATTATAAATTTCTCTTTAGAGACTGGATCTTTTCCTGATATTTGGCGCAAAGCTCTTGTCCATCCACTTCCGAAAATATCAAATCCTACCTCTCCCAGCCAGTTAAGACCCATTTCTATCCTTCCTTTCCTGTCTAAGGTAACCGAAGCCTGTGTACTTAAGCAGCTGTCTTCTCACTTAGCCAAACACAAGTTACTAAACCCTCTTCAATCAGGCTTTAGATCAGCTCACAGCACTTCTACTGCTCTTGTTAAGTAACTGATGATATAAGGGAAGCAATGGAGAACTCTAAAATTACTGTTCTCGTTCTTGGATTTTTCTAATGCTTTTAATACAGTTGATCACGATCTTTTGCTGGCAGTTTGTCTAAACTTGGCCTGGATTCAATGGTCGTTGAGTGCTTTCTATCTTCGTGGTCGCCAACAATGTGTTAACATTGGTTTAATAGATCAACTGGCTGGACTTATCGACCGGTGTGCCTCAAGGTGGTACTATCACCTTTACTTTTTTCTGTTTTTATTAATTTAATCACCTCACATATAAAATGCTCGTATCATTTGTACGCAGATGATCTTCAGTTGTATGCGAGTGGCCGTTGGGATGAGCTGACTGATGTGATAGCGGAATTGAATGCGAATATAGAGCGTATATCTCTTTGGTCAAGGGATTTTGGGGTAGCTGTCAACCCTTCTAAGTGTCAAGCAATTATTGTGGGTAGCTCTGGGTATCTATCCAGGCTGAGTGTTGACAATTTGGAACCTGTACGATTTGAAGGTTATCCTTTGAAGTACAGTAGCTCAGTCAGAAATTTGGTCTACATTTGGACTCGACATTCAGCTGGATAACTCATATTTCTGAGATAAGTAGCAGGGTTATCGGTTCTCTGAGGAGCTTATATCGCTCAAGTCTTTCTTCTTTTAAAACAAAACTTTCTCTTATAAATACTCTTGTTTTACCCATTATTGATTACGCTGATATCTGCTATCCAGACCTCTCTGAAACTCTTCTAAATAAATTAGACAGACTTTTAAATAATTGCATCCGATTTATCTACAGTCTCCGTAAATACGACCACATTTCCACTTTTCGGGTGCAACTTAAATGGCTCCTATACGTCAACGTAGAACGCTAGACTTCTTTGTGCACTCTTTAATATCATCAATAACCCCATGTCCCCTTCTTATTTAAAAGATAAATTTAAATTTTTGTCCGAAACCCATGATCGTTCCTTCGCTCATCAGGAAGTCTCCGTATTCATACTCCTTTGCATCGTTCCAAATTTTTGTCCAGGTCGTTCACACTTCGGGCAACGCGGCTCTGGAATGACTTGCCAATACAGATAAGGGCATCTTGTACGAAAGCTTCCTTTAAAAGGAAGTTTTGGCTATTTCGTTCGAATAGTTAATGTGTTTGCTTATTATTATTTTTATATATTTGTTATATTATTATTTATATATATGTAAGTTAATATTTGTATATTGTCTATATTTATATGTATTTATATCTATTTTATTGTATATTATATATATTGTTTTAAGTATAAGTATTTGAGTTAATTTATTTTTTATTTATTTTTTTAGTATCGTTTTTAGTTTCTTTAAACTTCTTTGTTCTTTATTTTTTAAGTTTCTTTATTATTATTTTTTACGCACCTATTATTAATTTTCTGCATGGCCTTGTGGTAAACTGGTAGAGAATGCCTCTAGCATTAAGTTCGCCTTGTACTGTATTTTTGTATAGTGCATTAAGTTTAAATAAATAAATAAATAAATGACTATCTATTGGCCTATCGATAGTATACACGATTTTCGAGGTCAAATATCGATCGTTCTGCAACACCTACCGGCTGGCTGGTTACCTTTACCTTGTGACCGGAATGATAACATTCATAAGTGCTTACTTGAACACGTATTGGTGGCTGGCCATGTAATCAACCCAGTGCATGTGGCAAAGTAGAAACCTTTAAGCCAGGTAAGTAAATACGATATATTCATGAAGCACCTAATACATTATGTAAGTACCTCGTACCTAATAGGAGTTACTCACGGCTACATTTCTCTGTATTCACTGATTTTATTTACCAATGAGAGCCGCATAGCTATGAAACGCGGTGAGTCAGAGATAAGCCTATCTCGCTGATATCACCGCAGGCTATTAAACATACTCTTACTTCTGATATAAGCATCACCATTTAAAATTTCTTGAATAAGTACCTTTCATTTCAGGTATTTGAAGCAGTCCCAAACTATATCTTTTTGGATTTAAGTTAAACTCTTTTTTTTTTTTTTTAAATACTAAAATTCCCTATTGTGTCTAAATTCATGGCGTTCAATGTATGGATACTGCTACTACTTAATATGTCAAGTCGTAGATTTTCTTTATGTATAAATAAATAAGCATCCTTGAAACATACTCGTAGGTAAATATAAAATTTCATTTTATAAAAACTTATCAAATGCTATCATACCATTAGGTATGGTGGTATTTATAGCTTTACTACCTTTTTTATCCTTCAACGCGCGACACAGATTCTTAAAAGTATAACTACAATTTAGGGAACATTTGTGTAAATCTATATTACGTTCTTTGTCCATTCACGAATTCATGTCTTTTTTTAAAGTGTAGATAGTTGAAGGGATGGACAGTGAAATAGGCTACTTTTTACCCTCCACTTCCCCAAAATGGGGGTAGAACTTTGTATGCACCATTTTTAAGAAAGAAAGCTAAAAATGGACATGGGAATTATTTGTCACTTACAAAAAATCGTGTATCATTTTTGAGTCCCAAAATAGGAGATGTTAAGAAATGTAAATTTGTGTAAGGTTCTCCGCAAAATAATAACAGGTTCTACCATACCAACGAATAAATATATGACGTATTATATAGAACGGCGAGCGTAGAATAGGTATTTATTGAAAACATGCATGAAATGTACTTCCGAAGTAACTAATTTTAAATTAATAAATAATGGATGATAGTGCTGGTTGCACATTGACTCTAAACTTAGTTAGTAAGACTCATATATATCCTTGTGTGTAATCCTAAATGAAGAGAAAAAAAATGAATGGGGTCACAAAGTTCTAATGAAGTAACATCAACGCTCCATAGCGGTACTAATTGAAGAGCCTCGATGAAGCCCTGCGACCTGGTTGCCTGTAATTACAGCACTCCCCCCCCCCCCACTGTCACGGTAATTAAACTACGGGCAAAGTCATCGTACACCTGGAAGGATGCGTGGCATTAGTACGGCTTTCAGCTATGGTAGCTTTGCGACGGACGCTTAGCTTGATATTGATAAAGGAATTAATATTAGCAGCTAATTAATAGGAATAGTGCTTCTTGATGACGGTACTAAGCGTACATGTTCCCTTGTTTGTTTTGTAATTCTATTACGTAAGACACAATTAGCATTAATTTTAATAAAACGTCATAATTTGTAAAAAACTTATTAAAACATTTGGAGTCTAGATTGTTTTTTGTTGTGGAAAAAGCGAAATAATGAGTAATCTATTTTCGTATCTTTTTATTTTCTTTAAGGTATAAAGTGAACTTTATCAGTAATGTTTATCTGTAGATACCTTCATATCTACTCATAAAAAAAGCGGTGTTGGGTGAAAAACAGAAGCTAGACAGTTTTTATTTCCGTCACTGCACTGCTCCCGTCATCCGATTCGAATATTAAATTTAATCGTACGGGTCCTACGTTATAATTCATAATATTACCTACGTATATGGGAATAACAAAAAAATATATAAATGTGCGTCTTTTCTTTATTTATTTAGTTAACAACTTATACACACACAGACAAAACAAAATACAATAAACATGGAAAACTACGTACAAAGGCACAGCTTATTTCACAATGAAATTTCTTCCAGCTGGCCAAAACAAAAGGAAAGAAAACAAGAAAAACAGGCAAGTGTGTGCTAATGATATAAACAGACATAAATAAATGATACAGTTACCTGTAGAAACATATGACAAAAAATAATGAAAATTTCAATAGAAGAAAGATAAAAGTATTTATGATATACACGGGTTACATTATTAATGTTTGAGGAATGTTCTAAGATTCTTGGTCGTAAAATAGAAACAGTCATTCTTCATAATCATCATCACCGCTAATGATTCAGAATGAGTCTCATACCTCCACACCTACGAGCGCTATTCAGTTGTCACCTTCATATCAATGTTATCAAACAATTGATTACGCTCTACACAATGAGGGCATGTTTTCAAAATCGTTGGGTACCTGTTATTGTTTCCATACGCCTGTCAAGAGCTTACTTCCCTGACCTGTGTGCTTACAATGCGAAATACAACCTAACTCATATATCCTTAAGGATCAGCTATTGGCGATATGTTTTTATATGGAGTTAACAAGCAGTTATTGGCCATTGAAACACGAGTAGGGAACCAATTTTCCAGTGAAACAAG
>PQWD01002798.1:0-22389 GCA_019425675.1 Leucinodes orbonalis | reverse complement strand
AGAAATTACCGTTTTTTCCAAAAATCCTGTGCAATTGTAACATGCCATCATCGCAATGAATGAGTAAATTTTCCAAGAAATATAATAACTTTCACAGGTAAGAACCGAAAAGAAATTGCGACACTGGGACTGCCTATAAACTTGGCGGCTTGTCCAGTCTAATGTATATTCTGATGTCTGTGAATATAACATTCAGCAAATACCTACTGTATTTTTTATGAATTCGTGATATTTTAATTCTGGAAGTAGATAATATCTGCTGGTAGTTAAAAGTGTTACACCTGCTTAGCTACTACTATATTACGTACTTCCATTGCTGAACAAGCGTTCCCCATTAAGATTTTTTTTGGAGTTGTTTTCATAAATTAATATTTTTTAAATTGATGAGTTTTTATCGGGAAACGTAAAGCTACTAAGTTTTATTGGGCTCTTCTTAATTAAAAAAAAAGGATTTTCATTTTTAATAACTTTTTTCTTAATATAATTTGTAATTGATGCTCATCATCATCAATAATCACCTAATTTTCAAATTCTTCCGTTTTCAAATGCATAAAATAACAACAGCATAAAGAACCAACGTGATTGTTTCAAGTTTTCACAGTGCGCGCTGTTATAAAACTGAATACACAAGCCGGTTGCAGTTTCGAAATGCACCTATTCATGTTACAGTTTAATGACACGATAAAACCAGATATGGACGCTGTATCAATATAATCTTTACGTCGCAGCGGAAAATATTATTTCTGATCAACATGAGTGAACGAATGCCAGCGAAGATCGAATATAAGTAATAATTATTTATGTTGTGCAAGTCCTTGTGCAAGAAGTTTCACGTGGACTTTAAAAAAACAGTATTTTTATTAAGTTTCATACCATCCTGCCCGCTTTCCTTTCCTGTCATAGGATTGTTTCTTTTTACGTGATACGGAAACGAGCAGACGGCTCATCTGATGGTAAATGACGCCGTCGCCCATGTACACTTGCAATACCAGAGGGCAAAGAAATGCGTTGCCGGCCTTTTAAGTGGGAATACGGTCTATTTTGAAAGTCACCGGTCGACTTTATTTACGAGTAGTTTATTTGGATAAGTTCGACATTGATATCTGTTCTTTGCCTTCGCCTTTTCATTTTTACAAGTTTTTATTTTTGTTGTATGAAATAAGTGGAACAATCAGTTCGCTTACCTGATAGTAAATGACAGGCGTGCACATGATAGATGCAGTATTGATCCAAATGATTTGAAGGAAACTAAAAGCTGACGTAAGTAATTATTTTCCGTTAGCACTGCAATGCGCTTGCAAAACAAAATCACAGAAGTAAGGTCTCAGAGGTAAGGGTGCACTTTACCTAATGGGTATTCTAATAAGCTTACTGCATTATTCATATCGAAAACAAATAAAGAATAAAAAAATAAATTTTGATGCAGTTAACAAAATATGCTCACCCAAGGGTCCCTCCGTAAAACCAGCGCTTCGACGGATACTATGCCGTCTAAGCTTATGGTGAGGTGGGACCTATTTGACAAACAACACTAGCTCGTAAGTTCCTAAGATTTTATATACCTGTTTTTTTTTCTCTTTGTGTTAAATTATTGCTTTATCGTTCTTTTTTTCTTCTTAATTTTATATAAAAATTGCCTTTTTTAATGTGTTAATTATTATGTTTACCTTTTTGTTGTTTGTTAATTTTGTATGTGTTGTTTATGCCAATAAACGTTTTTCTTTCTTTCTTATATGCGAGTACACAATACATAGAACTGGTAGTCAAAAGCATAAAATAATAATTATCCTAATGCTAGCATTAGGATTTCTTTTTTTTCAAACTATTGCAGTCCACTACTGGACATAGGTCTTTTCCATTTGCGCCTGATATTCCTATCGCCAGCTTTCCACATCCAGCCTCCACCTGCGACCTTTCACGAGTCATCGGGCCAGAAAGCTAGGATGTCCAAGACGCGGTCACTACTCCAGAACTCGTCTGCTCCAACGGCCTTCAGTTCTGCGACATAAGTCACTAATATCTCTCTCTTGATATAATAATTACGCGCGGTGGGCTGAGCCGTCTTCAGTGTTGCCACCTTAGCCCTTTTGTAACTAGATCTAGCACTTTTTAGTATAGATGAACTCCTTTTTAACGATTTAGCCCGAAAAGAGCAATCTAGCTTTTTCACTGCCTTGAAAATGTTAGCACATGCTAACAAGTACTTTTTTGCTATTTCATCGGTCATAATGACCTTTTTTTTAGACGAGCTAAAAAAAACGGCTTCACGACATAATTATTTTAGCATTTTTAGGACATAAAATCTTTAAACGCTCAAGTTAGCCCTTTATAGCCCGTTTTGACGTCCCAAAAAGCTCTTTTTCTAAAACTCAGGTGACAACACGGCCATCTTGGGCTGAGGGCCATCTTGGGCTGAAAGCCATCTTGGGCTGAGAGCCATCTGCGCACGCCAATTGTCCGGTGAAGCGGTGAAGGCCACCTGCGACCAAAAGTGATAAGTCATTTTGTAAGACTAATATTTAATGTAAAATTAAATGTTATTTAAACATAAAGATACATTTCATAATACCTATGTATATAATACCTTCAATAGTGTGAATACAGATATATACTTACACGAATTGGTTTTAAACTGTTAAATTATACTATTATACTGAATTTTACTTAAATTATACTGAATTTATTTGAAACGTCTTTTGAGAATCTACCTCCGGTCTAGAAAGGTTTTTCTTACTTTGTGATATTATTAAAACATCATTCTAGCCTAAGAAATAGTTTAATACCTCTGAACGATAGCCAGTAACGGTCTAGAACAGCGGTTCCCAAACTTATTTTGTCTACTGCCCACTTTGAATAAATATTTTTTTAGCGCCCCATTTTTTCACCTATTTAAAAACCACTATAACTTCAAATTGAATTCATTAATTATTGAATTAATCATTTCTTTCTGGTCTCTTACCGCCCCCTTGAGATCTGCAGCGCCCACAAGGGGCGTTATCGCCCACTTGGGAAAGACTGGTCTAGAACAAGGTAATTCAATAGTTACAGTGCTAAAATGAGTTAATAAGTTTTAGCTTGATAATATATAGGTTTATAAGTACCACCTGCAATGATATTCTATATATAAAGTAGATACGCCATCCGTGCCTCAAAAATGATACGCCAAAGAGAATACAGTTTGTAGTATTTTGTTTAAGTAAATGTATGCTCATTCGAAATATGTGTATGTGTGCTGTCGCTGCATTCGGAACACTTTTTTCAATTATTTTGTGAGCATATCACGAATCAATACTTTTTACATCATTGCACACCTATCAGTACTTATGTATAACTAAACAAGTAGGAATATGAAATTTATTTAACAGAGTTCCACTAGTATAAGTTGTATTAAGTAAATATTAACAACAAAGGTATTCGAAGTTGTGCATATTGGAAACGTTATTTGATTTGTATGAAAACTTAGCTAAATTAGAGTTTTGAATATACCTAAACAAAAAGTTATGTCCAATACCTTAACAAAAAGTTACCTGAGTTGCAAGTTGGTCTCATTGCAAAATTGCAAGTAAATCTGGGGCTTATCGCGATCTCTTATAACAGTGTTACTAAAATGATACTTCACCATTCTTGTACTGGAAAATGCAAATTAATATTATAGTAATACTGTTTTAAAAGCTGGCGGTTAACCCCTGTTGTCTGCTAGATATAGGTAACTATATCTAGCAACTGCCTGCCTGCACTGCATCGGTCAACGAGTTAATAAAAAAAAAGTTTTAATATTTTTCGCAGATTCGGTCCGATTGACCAACAATATTGTGATTTAAAAGAGAGAAAAACGTTCTCTAGGTATTATTTCCTCAAATGACATTGTATCCCAATTTTAAATTGGTTATTAAGATAATAAGAGAAAGAACCCTTGATACAACGATTCAAAAGGACAGATCCACAACTCATTTTTTTGTTTCATAATACTTAACTACCTATCAATGAACAACTGCCTATGAATCCAAAAAGTTTGATTTGGTACTTGCAAAAATATTACTGGCTAATGGCATATTTTAGGTTCAATATATTGTCAAAGGGTCTCGCAAACGCATTACGCCAAGGTTAGACCTCGCTACGCCACTAATGAGAAATACCAAAAACCAACAAAATATTTAAAAAAATTAAATGTAAAACATTAAGAAGGTAACTAAGTAAATGTGTGTTAAAATGTATTGAATAAGACGATTCTCAGGATAAAGCATCTAAAAGCATACAGAATCCTTACGTCAAATATAAAAAAAAATATATGTTCAATCTACATTGGCATAAAAGTTTGTATCTAAACATATTATATAATGCATGAAAACAGAAGGTTAATTCCCACCGCGCGCGCATATAATAAAAGTAAATAATGAAAAGCCTCAGTACTCATCCAATGACAACTGACAACGGAGGGACCATCCCTCCCGTACATTATCAGAACAGTGTCAACCCTGAAGCTAACACAATAAGACACATAACCGCTTGCCGCCAATAAGAGGATGCCCCGGCTATCTTGTCAGGCGGGGGCGGCGTCCACCAATGGCAGAGCGCGCCGAGCGCATCACACTGTCCTTATCCTCTATACCTACTGCGCATCAAAGTAAACAAAGGAAACATTTCAAAATTTAAATTGAAGTTTAGAACACAATGTAAAAATGTTTAAAACAGGTGTTCGCGTAGTTTGCAAAAAGTTTAACGTACTTTTTGCTGCCGCGTTTTGTTTTTCTTTTCGCCGACTGTTGCACGTTACAGATCGAATTTGGAACTTTCAGCTGCCCCGTTTCCAAACAAGAATAAGTACATTTAAAAAAGTAAGTTCCAGCTGTCAATGCTGGAAGTTTCGATCGGATAGCTCACCTTGTTGTAGGCGCCTCGCGACCGCCTTGGACCGCATCGCCACGGTGTCGTGTAAACAAGACAGCGTCAATAATTCACGGCGATCGATGATGAGTGGTATGTCCGCGGGAGGCGCGGCGTTTCTTGCGAGCGGCCGGCGGGACACTGGCTCACGTGGAGGGAAAGCGGTTTTCGCGCGGGAAACGCGTAGTGACCGCGCTGTCTCGGGCCGCGGCCGCGACTGTCAGTGCCGCGAGGATGTGGGCCGCACACCTTTTTCAGGTTGTAAACGGTGCGGCCAGTTCGTAACCGGGAAATGAAGATCCTCATTTGAATTTGGAATGTTTTTTTTAAGTTGGTAATGATACTTAAAGGGAGGTTCTCAATATGAATTTTTATTTTTTATGTTGGCCATGTAGCTGTAAATTTTAAAAAAAATAGGTGTTCAATGAAAACCTATGGACTTTCCTGTTAAAGCTTTTGGGACAATAACCTAGTTATTCATTAGAAGACGGATTTTGAAACAAAATCTACAGCAGTTTTTCTTCTTCTCATGTCTTGTTATCACTTGACTTGCTTGTTATGGTTTTGTAGGTTTGCCAATGTTAAGTAAGTTTTTATTTTTACAATTGGTGTCTGATGAATTTTGCAGTACTACCTAAATTACGAAAATTGGTTTTGTTATTTTATTATAAAGTCTACCCACTAGGTCACTACTACTTAAAGTATCTAGTAATACGGGTAAGATGTTAAAAATAAATGTTATAATAACAACTTATCGTTTTTATAGAATTAGGTAGAATGTCTCAAAGTAGTTCCCGGTCACTTAATCTACACATTTTGCCACGTCATATACATTCCTTGTCACTTACTTACTCTACATTTCTTCTTGCTTATTCTTTATTTCTTGTGATATGCGCTCTACATATTTTGTCATTCACTCTACATTTTTTGTCACCCTATATTTATAATCACTTACTCTTGATTTGTTATCACTTACTCTACATTTCTTGTTACTTACCTACACTACATTTCGTATTACTTACTCTACGGGTTATAGTAGTGTTGCGGTTATCTGTCATCTCAGTTTAATTGATGATGAGTAATTATTAAATGTAAAACACCACAATACCTTGAAACATATATTTCATCCAAAACATGTTTGTACTGCACAGGAAACAAACCCGGAACCTGATACACACATACATATATGCAAATAAACAGTGGACTTTGTGCGTCCAGACCACCCGGAAAATAGCCAACATATTCAATGATTCCCACTTATTCGTCCATTTACTTCTACAGATTTATAACGATAAACGATCTGCTATCATTAACAGCACTCAATTTGACAAATATGTAAATTATTTACTGTTTTTGCGATTAGTGTCACTCACTTTGCATACCCTTCTCATAATCAATGTGCACGCCATGAGCTACCTTTCAACCATGACACCACATAGGTCGACAGTTATAAAACTTAGTATTTCTTATACGAAGAATGAAAAACAAAACTTGCCAACGTTTTTAGTTCACTACAGCATTGATAGGCGACTTTCATGACAATGCTGGTGGGGTAGGGTGGTAAAGGGGGTGAAGGAGGTCGTAAATACGATTATCATCGGGGGAGGCGACGTCCACTAATCATATTCTCTACAAACATAAATATGAGCGTGTGCCGGCGGTCATTAGGCGGACCTTTAATGAAGCCTATAGCCGATGGTAGATACGTCGGGCCCACTTTGTCTTTTTTATGAGTGATTAATGTTAGATTGAACTATAGCGGCGTGATGGTAGCGTGTTTGTGAAAATTAAGCAGCTTTCGAAAAGGTCGCCGAACGGATGGGTGACCGAAATGTTTTCACACAGTGCCATCTAACCCCAAGTTAAGCGTGAAGCTAGTATTACGGGTAAGTAATTAACAACTGATAAACACATTTATATATATATTTTTTTTGTAAATACATACACATTATAATTATATATATATATATATACATATACATACACATTATAATTACATAGAAAACATCCAGTAAGTAGCCGACGTCTCAACCGATACACCAAATGGGTCGTCCAATTTTTAAAGTCCCTGTGCTTGTGAGGGCACAGAAAACTGTTGGTCCGGCTACTGTGGTGTGCACTCCATATATTCAAATAAGCAATTCAAACCCTGCGCGTCCAGACAACCTGGAAAATCGCCAACATATTAAATGATTCTCACTTATTCGCCCACTTCCTCTACAGATTTGAAACTGTAGGCGATCTGCTGTCATCAACTGCACTCAATTCGACGGAATGTAAATTGTTCAATAGATAGATAGATTTCATGGAAATGTACGTATATTTTTTAAAATTTTATCAATTTCATATTTTAGAAGTTAGAGGGGGAGGGGGGACACACAAACTTTGGAAACTACTTCGCACAAACTGTTCAATTTATAAAAAAGTGATATAGGAAACATCAATATTATTGAAAGACCTACAGATTGATATGTACGCGTGTGGGTTCGATGATAAAAATATATTTTGAGTTTCATTCAATGTATGGGAACCCAAAACATATTTATTTTTAAGTTTCTTGTTGAACATATAGCGGTTCATAGATACATATACTTAAGAGTATGGACAGTGTATTGCTAATAGTTTCGGAGAAAAAAGGCGTAAGTCAATACGGATGAAGACAGACATGACGATCTATAACAGTTCAATTTTTTGCCTTTTGGCTACGGAACCTAAAAAGATATTATATCGAAAACCGCTTTTAGAAGTTTTAAAGCTATTTGAATATAGTTCTTTCAGCTCAATTTACATAGGTGCTTAATTATGTAATACACCACATTCAAGACCAACGAGCACGTAGATGCAAAAGTCGGTAATCGAAAAATAATAATTTTACAGGAGAAAATAATATATTTTTATGAATATTTGTAAGCATGGCAATTTTTAAAATATTGATATATAAATTAAACTTAATGTTTTGTCAACTTTTGCGGTTATAATATAATTATAATATGGAACTGCATCATTTAAGAGAAACCAATCGAAACGTTAAGAATTAAAGGGAATAATTATAAATAAGCCATACAATCAAACATATTGCTAAGAAATAAAGAGTCCTATCTGTACAAAACAAAAGTTCCATAATGTTTTTACTACTAACTGACTATTAATAGGAAGTTTTTTGAGCATCCATTTGCTGATTTTGAAATATTATTAAGGAAATAATTAATTATTTATTTATTATTATTTACCGCACTGGGCCCGCGTGGAAACACCCTTTACGGGTAGGTTTTACGGGACATTTAATGAGCTGATGATGATGAACCGTTCAGTAGTCCTTAGACCAAAAAACTTGTATCACTTTGAATTTTGTAAATAATTATCATTTCAAAAAGTTATAGTGTGAATAACATGAAACTGACGTGGACGGAAACACGTTTTGTTCATTTCCCCAAATACATGGATTTTGGATTGAGTCAGTTTACGACTGGAGGACATGAAAATTCGTAACATTTAGGTCATTATAGACTTTTATAGTATTATATTTTTATTGCAAAGATGACTTGCTACCCCGGGTTGATTACTGAATGACTAATAATAAACTACAGTAATTTATAATTCAACCGAAACTGTATCACTAATTTACAGTATTTTTAGAGAAACAACAATCCGGTAACATAACATCTAAATATTTTTTTTTAATAATGCAGTACCTACCTATTTAAAAAGGTAACTAAAGTTACAAAATATACCAGAAAATATGCTTTATAAGTTTATTACAACGTATTACTGATAACCTGTTATAATATCTCTATAAAATATATCTTATAATTTTTTTAAATTGATAAGATGCAATCAATTTGACAAATTCTGAATTGGTCATTACAAGAAAAGTCTATAATAGCACTTTACCGACTTTCTGCTTGGGGGCATCGATGTATAAGTATTTTTGATAAATAGAAGTTACATTTAATTAACCTTAAAGAAAACCATGTTCGAAATTCTATCGCAACAAATCCATTTCGCTTAACACACCGCAGTCGCCGAGTTAATCTGTTACAATACACCAACATCGCCGACATCCACAATGTAACCCTCGACCGCCGACGACGCAAATTATTAATTACAACACCCAAAACGAGTTAACCCTTCCATAAATTACAGGCAGATGCTTGAACGGAACAGGCCCCAAGTACCGGTGTCGCTGCCACCCGCAATCTCCTGCGACCGCAAACTTGGATAACACTCGATTTACCACCACATACTATTTTATACTTAAACTACGTGTCAGTAAGTTCTACTTTTGCGTACATAATGATGCCTTTTTGTCTGTATCGCATCGGGAAACTGTTTCTTCCTTATATTATATCGTTAGAAGACGTCGTTTCGTTGACAAAATGATACAACCTACAAATATCGATATTTGAATCTCAACTTTATGTTGCTCTATGCACGGTAGAAATATGCTTGTGGTGAATGGTAAGGTAAGGCTTTTGGGTTTGGTGAAACATGTGATATGATATCAGGGCGAGACAGAAAGGGACAGTAGAGCGCAGGCTCCTCGGCAGACGTCGCGGTTGCCATGGCAACGCATCGATTCGCCGTCTAACCTCCCCCTCCCTCGCAGCCTCACCGTATCCAGGTCATCTGAAGGCAGCATCTGAAATACGATGTTTTAGATATAATTAGGATGGTCTGTGCTATATGAGCTTGCGTGATACGAAGCGATATCGGAAAAAGCTTCATTTCTATATTTCTGACTCGATAAAGCTTATTCAAGACGCTTCAGTACAGGAACTTTCCTTTGAAAGAAAAAGAAAGAAAAAAAAATATTTATTCAAATAAATCTGTTACAGATACTTTTGAATCGTCAATTGTTATTATTATCATATTTTTTGTGACTACCACCGGTTCGGAATAAGTAGGATCTTCGAGAAGAGCCGGCAAGAAACTCGAGTTACTCTTTTAATCTTTTTATATCAGTGGTTACAGTTTTGTCATTTACCTACACATAGATTTACATAATTTATTACAAAGATTTTGTAACTGGAACACTAAGTGCAAGACACACATCTTTATCCGATAAATATTCTTCTATTGTATAGTAACCTTTTTCATGAGGGTTTTTTTAATCTTTAATTTAAACTGGTGAAAAGGCTTTCAATACCTATAATACATTAATCAAGTTTACTACTTTTACTGCATCTTTCAGTTAGTTAATAAATTGGTTTTCGGGGTATTTAAATAGTCATTAAAGGACTAGTTAGAAACCATGTAATGGCCCACTTGATGGCAAATTACACTATCAAAAATGCTCATGTATCGAATACTGGAATGTACCTATCAATCTCAAAGAAAGATTCAGTCTGCCTCTATAATTTTTACTACTAGGGGTCGATTATGTGTCGTCCGGAAATAACATTTTTATGCATAATTTTCTTTTATTTTCATTTAAAGTTAACATTTATAATCATTCCTTAAAAGTTAATAACTTCCATGGCATGGCAGCCTTTAAGTATAGGTAACAGCGATTTGTTATGTTAATTTTAAGCATTTATTAAAATATCTGGTTTGAGTGAATAATTGTTAATGTTATCATCGTTTGTTATGTTGGTTGTCCTTAAATAAATAACTAAAATCTATGCCTTTGCTTTCTTTCTTTCTTGTTCGTGTTCGACGGTGTCATATAAAATGAGGTGAGCCGTTGATTGTTTGCATATAGCCTTATGACTAGTTTAAAAAAGTACGATTTAACCACACACTAAACATTAAAATCTTTGCCAATCACGTATGTAAAAAACAGTAAAATATCTGTTTAAACTCATGTGCTGTAATTAATATATGAAATAAGACTTCCGAAAACATTTATACAAAACAATTTTCAGGCACGTCCTCAAAGCTTACCGAAACGTTACATGTGGGTGAGTTACCCAATTGCCTGCCATTCTTTGATGTCAGAACGGCTCAATTCTATCTGGGAGGGCTGACAAAGGTAAGAAGCGTGGACGTAATAAGGCCTCTTGAGAGAAGAGGGCCGCCTTTCGCGCCTTTTGCCCGGCCGAGTCTAAGGAAATGAGGCCAATTTAAGATTGTGAGTGGCATTTGTGCCTAAAGTACATGTAGGATCGATATGTTAGATGATAAATAAATGTTCTAACAATTTAATAGGTCGGCGTGATTTTCAAGACGTTGAGCCATGAATTTGAACCGCATGGTGAACAGTATTCAAACGCATTGTGATTAATCCTAGGTAAGAACAGGGGATGATCCAATTCGTTTCAATTGTATAATCATTTCATCAGCTCATTAAAAGTCCCACGAGGGGCACGAGCCTACCGTATAGGGTGATTAGGCTTAGTCATCCACGCGGCCCAATGCGGATTGACGACCTCATGCACAACATTTTTGAATCTCTTCGCAGGCGTGCGCAGGTTTCCTCACGATGTTTTCCTACACCGTAAGGGAGTGTCGGATAAAGTACATATAATTTTTTTAAATTTCGTAAATTCGAAATCACATTGATACGTGGAGGGATTTCAGCCTCAGCCCTTCCGGTAGGAGGGCGACAGTCCACACCACTGAGCCACCGACGCTCTATTTCGTCAATTGTATGAAAAGGATGATTTCGTGCATTGCAAAACCAGTTAAGCCGCTGGTCCTGTCAACGATTGTTCTGTTAAGATACCCAACATCTATTCTCTTGGATGACGTAGAACTGTGTTGTCAGAAAATACAATAATTTGTAAACAAGCCATTCCACCGAGCCCATTTCTACATCGGACTACCCGACAGTCGACAAAACGCCATCCGTACACGGTGGATATTCAAAAGTGTCGTACGGATCATTTTGAATCCTCATTTTTTATTTGCACTGCGAAGCTGTGGAACTCGCTGCCGGAGTTTGTGTTTCCCGAAAAGTACAATATGGAGATCTTTAAATCAAGAGTGAATAGGATCTTATCTAGGTAAGCTTGCTCCATCCTAGGCGCATCGTTTGTACTTAACAACAGGCAAGGCGCGAACGTATAATTGTAAAAAGAAAATTTAAACAAATTGATTTCTCCAACACTGTCACTGTCAAGACTTCCAATCGGGTTAGTTACCTACTACTAGTTTACATTATAATATTTTTAATACTTCTAGGAGGAAGTTTCTAGGCAGATCATCTTATACATATATTGTCTCTTTCAGGTAAAAAGGTTTATCACTATGAGTAGAACATTAAACTCGTAATCTACCCTACGGCTGCCTGTGTCCTCAAAAATCTCTCGCGTATTGATTTAAAAGCATGTTCAATCAACTTATGATTCAATATTTTTGCCAAATGCATCCAATTTTATTTTAGCTTTCTGCGCGAATACTTCCTATTGTTTAAGAATGTCGCAAACTAAAAAAATGGTTCCTACCATCATAAGCACGCTTTTCCAGTTTTCCTAAATAGTCTATAATCCCTTTCCAACAGCAACCAATCGGATGTCATTGGTTAAAATTGCACACAACATCTTTTTGTATTTTTGTAGAGCTGTTGGCTACAAATAGCCAATAAAGCTTTACCAAAAAATTGCGAGCAAGTACTTAATGCTTACCGAGCGTGTCACACTACTACCTACTCATCTCTAACAACTGTACCTATATCCTGGGACATGACACAAATAACCGTTAAAAAACAACATTATCCTGTCAAACGATGTCTCTTCCGTCGGTAACAGCCATGAAATTGAGAACACCCGAGTATTCGAGCACTCCGCCATAACTTACTCGTTTGTGACGCTCATAAAATTAATATTGGAAACATATGCAGTCTTAACGCCAAATTATGAGTGTCAGTTTATTGTTAAATTTGGTGTTGATTTGTTGAATTTATACGACAACCGTTTATTTAGAAACAACGCATAATCTATAACTCTAAATTTCTGTTTGGTAAATTACAAACATATTTAAGAAATAAAAACGAAAATCATGCCACTAAAGGAACTATTAGTAACTGCATGTACGAGTAGCTACCAAAATATTGTCAAGAGAAACACCTTCGGATATTACATTTTTAAATTTTAAAATAGGAACGTTAATATTAAAATCAATATGAAGCAACTGAGTATATTAAATATTCCAACATTAAAAAAAAATACTAAAATAGTCTACCTCGTAAAATAATATTAGGCCGTAGCTTACGACTCAATTTACCCAAAGCTATGGTATATCTAATTTAATAAAAACCCTAAATACCTGCCAAAATGACGCACCCAATAATGACCTCACCTACCTAATGTAATTTTGAAGACGTTAACATTTCCGGTTTAATTTTAAAACGTATGCGTATACCATTTAAATTAAACATATATATTATAAATAAAAAATGTGTGTTTGCTTCGACACGCATATATACTTACGATATATACATATATATAATATATATATATATATATAATATATAATATATATATATATATATATATATTTGTAAACACACATATTATACACAGGAACACCCAGACCATAACAAACAGACAGAGACATATTTTCTACCGCCTCAAGATTTTGTACAAATTTCAACCATATTTAACCAGCGATGAGAATACTTTTGTGTGATTCGCTTATCTTGTCTAAGCTCAATTACTGCGATGTAATTTATGGTCCTTGTCTGCTTAAGAGAACTTCAAAGTGTGTGCAGCGTATTCAAAATGCATGCGCTCGTTCTGTTTTCCGATACCACACGCTCACACACTCCATTTTTAAATGCTGCAATCAACTGAGAATGGAAGCTCGTAGAAACTACCTACCACCTTATTCGAGGTCAGAAACGGAGAGACGCGATACCTTTTTGAGAAGCTGAGTGGGCTCAGGACCATGCAGATTTCCAAAAAGAACTTGCACTCTCACATTTCTCACGGCGAGACATCGCACTGTGCTTTTCAGAGGTCTTTCAGATTCGCAGCATCGCGATTTGGAACAATTTGCCTCCTCCGTTGCGTGACTGAGAACACAAGCCGCGTTTAGAAAGCGTCTCAAAAATCTATTTTCTGTTAACCCAGGGTTGTAAGTTGTCTTCTAGTAATGTACTTTTCTTTGTATTAATCCTGTACTTGTATATTCTTTTTTAATATTATTATTATTTTGTTTCATGTGCTTTCTTCTTTTTTTTCTGTTCAAAGTTCGTTTTTTTTTATATATATTTTAGTATACAATTATTGTAATTTTTAATAAGTGCGTGTCATAACTTGAAATACCTCATCTCAAATTAAGTACTATAACTCGTTCTTTAGGTCCGTCAGAATATCGGTGTTGTTACGGTACGGTCTGATACAGGCAGGCGCGCGTCGTTTCAATTATGCGAGTCTATTGACCTTTTATGTATTACTTTTTTGTTTGTTTTACTTGTAAAATTTATGTTATGTTAAAGGGTCAATAAATATTTTCTTCTTTCTTGTTTCTTACATGCTCATGCACACAAAAATATGTTTGTACTGCCCGGGAATCGAACCCGGAACCCTTGGTGTAGCAGCCAACGTCTCAATCGCTGCACCAAAAGGGTCGTCAAAAAATATATTATAGCACAAATCAAAGAATACTAAATTATAGGTAGTTTCTCAGAATAGTCGTTTCAACTATTCGTTTTCTTCTTTTTTCTAATTTTGTAGCTATTATATAAAATCTTCCTACAGTTTTATTATATACTAGCTGTTCCCAAAGATATAACTTGGTATAAGATATTCTCCCGACAGTAAAACGTAGCCGTCTCTAGGGTGTCTGGTAACTATTGAAATCGCTTCGCGAAGCGTCAGCAGCACCCTGCGCGGTTCAAAAATTTACTACAAGTTTTTTCTAAATAAAAAACAAACTTAAGTTTTTTCTTATTACAACAGGAATCTACCAATTAAAGTCCTTTAAAAATCGGCCCAGCACATCAGAGATAAGCGGAAACAAACCGATATACAGACGGACAGACAAACATTTTAAAGCGTTATTTTGATTCATGCTCCATTCATATGCATGTGGTAAACAATTATTTCAATATTACAAACAGACACTCCAATTTATTGATATGAATAAAATATCTGCATCATAATTTCTTAAAGTACGCCATCTATGGTTTTTTCGAGTAATAACTTAAAATTTTTACAGAGACATCTATTGCCGGTATTGAACAACGCGCTGCAATGCGCTATTACTTTAAATGTTTGGGTATTTAAAGCAACCAATTCGTAGCAGATGTCGCTAGTAAACATTGTATCTGTTTAACCGACTAGTGATGTTAAAGACTCAGAAAAAGATAACATCGATTAAAGAAAACTGGCAAAATTCAGAAAAAATATTACAGTTAATGATTTATTATGATATTATTTATTACAATAGTAACTATATAACTTCATTGTTTCTCAAACTTTTAGTAAGCTTTAACTGATTTTATTATTTTAATCATGGGTGAATGTATCTATCTATGTCAATGGATTGAATACAAAAGTATCATCAGATGAATTACATTTAGGATATAAGCTTCAAATTAAAAGTTGAACTACTTATATTGTAATGATAGCTGTACCTATAGTATCAGTACGTTAGTAAATGTAATTGATGGAGATGTAGTATACAACTAATGGTTACGGCACTATTTACAAATATTAATTTTATTATAAGACAACTGTATTATATAGCTTCAATTTAAACAAATTATCATTAGTAATATTGTGTACTTTGCGCAATGAAAAAAAAGTTTTGAATGTTATAAACTGGACTACACTACTATTGATGAAAAATAAAACAGCGACTGTTTTACCGACAAAATAATATTGAACGCATGCGCGTCGCACATTTTGTTTCGTCTCTTTTTCTATTGGTTTGTTTTGTGATTTGTGTCATGCCCGGACTCCTGCTTGTAAAAATCCGCTTGTGTATTTTAGGTTCTTTTAATTACTGTAATATTATAATTATATTTAATGGTAGACTTAGTAATTAAACTATTTATAGTATTGTGATGATAAGTGCTGTGAGTAACTGTAATCAGCGCTGGGAAACTAAGGCGGCACCGTGGAGTCACGAAAACGAAGGTAAAAAATGTTTTCATTGTTTCTAGCGACGCTATAAGCATAAAGAAAATCGATGTCGTAGTCGTGCGTAACCTAAGTTTACTACTTTTGATGTCTAGTAGTTTTCTGATGATGTACATAATTCGAAGCAAGAGGGAGTCCAAATATTTCTTTCTTTGGCTCTACGCCGCGCACATGGGTCGATAAAAATTTAGATCAGACCATAAGCATACCTAATTACCATTTTAACAAAAGAACTAACGCGATTCATAGTTGTATATACGAGTGTCTGAAAATAGGAAAAGTAAACAAAACCCCACACATTGAAATTCCTGAAATGTAAACAAAAAACATAAATAGTTTATGCAGACAAGCATTCAGTTTAGTCTTGATGACTACAATGACTAATATTTTTCATTGTCCTCATTATAAATACTGTTAAAATAGTACACACTTTCATTATTAGTTTCCACTACTTTTTACAAAAACCTAAGCAAAAAATAATACATTTAAATTTATGTTATTTATAAAAAGTCTTGGTTTATAATTACCGTAGTTCAATTACACAATTTAAAAGATTTTTTTGGATTGAAAACTATTAAACAATATGTAATTTACAAATGTATCAGGAATTATTATAGATGTATTTTACCTACATCATTTTTGAAAATAAGATTTTGTTAATGATCTTGCAGATGATAATGTATATAACATTAAATCCTTAAAATTAAAAGTTCACAATATGCATGCACTTGTTAGTGTAAATTTTTGTTTTCTCTAACAAAGTGTTTGAAATACATGCTGGATTCTACTCAGTAGATAATGACAGTCCGAACCAGTAATAAATATCTCCCAAAGCAGGTTAATAGAGTTCCGCAAAGACATCATAGCAAATTTTTTAGATACAAGGTCCATTTTGTCTTAAATTAAATATATGAAAAATGTTCAATCCACAAAGTCTCTCTTATTTGTAGTTTCTTCCATTTTTATTTGGAATCTAAAAAGAATTAATTTTTGTTCCTTAAAACTACCTATATTGTTACCATTAATAAAACATTTTGCAATTAGTCTATCCCGCACACATTTACTTGCTATCCCATAAAAAAAACATTGGACTATTTATTGTAGTAAAATAATATTTTTTTAAAGCATTAGTTTCTTAATTATATAATTTCATATTATACTTATACAGCACACACAACTTCTGTTATTATTTCACACTAAACAATGTGCCTATCAAGTCTGCTAGTTAGCATTGGACAAGTCACAAAGAAAAGATTGTCTATAAAAATTTCCTTCTATATATTTGTGAACAATCCTTCTTTTGAAATTGTATGTTTAGTTTTTAATGTAATTTTAATTTTTTGTGAGCCTTTGTCATTTATTATTTTTGGTATTTACTTATAAGAGACCGGCCATTCACCAATTATATGATAAAATAATAAAATCATACAACTAAAATTAACCCACTGTCATGCCATGTGTAATAGGTTGTGAATAAACCTTCTCAAGTTGCTCATAGATACCTCCAACGTACACAACACACACAATATCCAAAATATTCTACTTTTCAATGATCTATAAGCCACACATTACTTTATAATGTAGACCTCTAGAGGAAGAGATGCTATAAAACAGATTAAAATAATTTAATTACATTAGGAAAAATGTGCAACAACTGTTGCAAATGTATGTTTGGGTAAACACACATAAGTAAAATTGATGTGTCTGTTTGTAATATTGAAATAATTAATATTTCTTCATGCATACAGGGGCGGATCGTGAATTTGTGGGGCCCTGGGCTCCTTTGCAACGCCAATGCTTTGTGCAAATTATAAATATTGCAGAAAATATATAAATATTATATAAACTGCACAAACACCAAAACAATGTTTGTTTAAAATTTTTGTCTGTTTGTTCCGGGTAATCTCTGAAACGGCTGGACCGATTTGGACGGGAATTTTTTGGCAGGTAGCTGATGTAATAAGGAAAAACATTGGCTATAAAATAATATAATTTAAGAAAATACTTTTCATTTTGTACCATTCAGCGTTCAACTCACGATGCGCAAGCTTCTCGCTACGTTTTTCTGCGGGAGAATATCTTAATATCTTATACCGCGAGTAACAGCTAGTCTGACATAAAGCTGATTCAATTGTAAATTGTGTAGAAAAAACTTCTGCACACAAAGACAGAGGTATGTGTTACTGTTGATTGTGCTTTTTGACGTATCTACAATGTAACAACAAGACATTGCAGGACACTCGCAGACAACACTCATTCTGTCACTAAGAGTTAGAAAGAAACATGATAATTTGCTATCGTTATCCTTTTTAAAACAGTCTGTCCCGGCAATGTCAGCAATATGCTCCAAATTCTCCACTATGTTCTCGATTAAAAAGGGGTTTCGACAGTCTTTATTGAGATGAGTCTTGATTCCTTGATTGGATTGGTCTCGACTACCTGCATATACTCAGATGTAGACGCCTTAATTGGTACCGATTCACGGCAATGCCAGATATCGTCCTTTGAAATACGAATGTGATGCACTTTAGTGTCTCGTGAAGAGATAACTTATAAGTGAGAGACTTCCAAAAGTACCAGAGATTTTGCATCTTCAGTGCTTTCGGTACTGTACTGTAGGATCTCTATGTGGGTGTACTGGTTTTTTCTACAACGTAGCATGAACCATACGTTTTCATACTACCAGTACCAGTAAAATGTGGCTTATCGACAAACAAAACTTTTAAATTTTGTTTGATTAGTAACGGAATGAGCATATGTGACAGTTTTAAGTGACGTTTAAAATCCTAAAAATATGTTTATTATTCAAAAATAATTTAAATATAAACATTGCATCAACTTGAAGTTGTTACCGGTTTTTTCAACTCTTAATCAAGAATTTGCTCGCGTAAGTTAACCAAATTTTAAGTTATTAGACGAGAGTATAGTTTGTTAAGATTATGCTGTATTTAAAGTCCAAAATATAAAGCTGAGGTCGAGACATCATCAGTGTACACGAGTAAAACTTATGACGCGTCTATAAATGACCATTTCCAGATTAGACTTATACGATTGACTTTGTTTGTATCTGTTGTACTGACGCAAATGCTTCAATATTACGTTGCTTCGTGTTTAGCGATTGTTTAGGTTATCATTACAACGATAATAATTTAATGGGCGCTTAATGATTTTGTAATATTGCATTAATTTAAGCATTTAGCTAGAAATAACGCAATTATTGCGAAACATGTTTTTCTGTCATTAAAAATAAAATTAAAACTTCGGAATGCTAACATTTTATATGGAAATTGTATAAATTACGTATGTATCTTGTTGTTGAAATTTGAAATAGCAAAGCTAGTGTAATTTAAATAAATAAATAAATGTCTGACTTCAATATTTTACTTCGTTGGTAGTTTTTACTTATAAAGCCCTTGAGTTTGAAAAACATTCTTTCTAGAGAATTCTTTCAATACATATTTCTAACGTAATTACAATAAATATAACATAAAAGTTAACAAAACAATAAATACAAAACATGATCGCGGCCAACAGGTACACTTACGTTAGTTTTAATATTTAAATATAGTTTGCGCATTTATAAATAGTGCAAACACGAATAATTCGCTCTTTCTCTCTCTTTCTTCAACCTATTGCAGTCCACTGATAGACATAAGTCTCCTACATTTTCTGCCAGATATCCCGATCCTTCGCTTTTCTTATCATAAGTAGATACTTTCTTATTATGTATATAGACCGTACACAATTTTTAAATGCATCTCCGGTCTGAAGCTAAAATATTCAAGCGTGGAAAAATAATTTCCATATCAAAAGTAACGTTTTGATAATGGTATGCATACTTTTGCTTAATATTAAAAAGTGAACAAACAGTAAGCCGATATACGAAGGTATGCGTGTGCAGGAACGTTATTATATTCAAAAGTCTACCTGTTAGGGCGGCCACTTCGGGAGCTTCTCGGCAAAAAAATAAAAAAGAGATAATTTTTCGTGGAGCCCGGAGCACGAACGAACAAAGGTTTACGCTTTTACCTAGTTATACCTAGTTGTTTGGCCTCTGCAGGTGGAACTTGTTATCTCTAACCGAGAAATTCCTTTATTTTATTTTTCCTTAGGGTTTACCAGAGAGAAAATGTATAGGTGTGAAAGGCACTTGGAATTTTTAGGCTAGTTAACCATGTTTTGTGGTTTAACAAAACAAAAGATTCGACATGAATGTATTAGTTAGAAAACAGTTATCTGTCCCTATTAATTTAAAATATACACTTGGAGCTCCCGTATCAGATTCACAGAAAATTAATGTGTTTTTGTAATGCACGCAAAGGATTTAATAGAATCTACTTAGAAGTAACAAGTTGTTAGCGACGCTTCGTTCATCCGGCTCGGGCAAGTCATCACGTAAGCGAATGGTATTGGTTGAAGAAAAAAAAACTCGACGGGTGGCATTCACCCGATGCCCTTGAACCGCCCGTTCGCTAGTACCACATGGAAGGACCATCTGTTCGAAGCCTTGGGTCTCTTTCACCAGCGAATAATATCTCAACATCGGTAACGACGTATCCACTACCATATAATGTGACAGTCATTAATCTTTATTATTTCCCTCTCAAGATGTCGCTCGTTAGAACATTTACGGGAGAGGTGTTTACTGCTCGTAAATTTTGAACTAAGAATGTACAGCTACATATAATTTTATTTTATGTCTTAATGCATAAAATCGTTAGTTAGAAAATATTTAGAAAAAGACATGTTTTGACATTTCATTTACATTTAGTAAAATAGAAATTCTGCGCACATTATTGTTATTTCCTGTAAGTTCTTGAATTGGCGACGACTTCTACGACTCCAGATAATATTTTTCATTGTCTCAGTACAAAGGCGGACCGTCTGCTGATCTTTATCCAATCCATTCAGTAGAGATTTAAATCTCTACTACATTATTTAGTATAATTTGGTTTTTAAAGTGTTATTGTACGGAATGAAAAGAAAACATATTACTTATTTAGTCTATTTGAGATTTACGTACTAAATCTATCACCGATAACTTTTGTATGTATTAAAAGCAAGTAGGTACTAAGAAACAGTATATTAATAATTAATCAACCATGCAAGGCCATTGCGATGAGTTCCGCTTAAACTATTATATGGTTATACCTTAATGTAATGTAGTACCATTTTACTCAATTAAAAGAGTTACAAATAATAATAATAAATATCCTCTGACATTCGCACAGCGCTATCTAGCACCAAACTAAGCATTATTAGCATTTAATTTGGATACTTAACAACGGATAAACGTACTTATATTCTTTTTTTTATTACACATAGAAACACCCAGACAAATACAAACAGACATATTCATGAACACGAATGTTTGTACTACCCGGGGTTCGAACCCGGGACCCTTGGTGTAGTAGATGACATTTCAACCGTTACACCAAAACGTTTGTCAATATTTGCACCAATTTCGTTACATCAAATAATTGTAATTGTACTGATTCATGTACATCTAAACCTTGTCGATTTGTACCTAAATTTCGAACAAGATATCTTACTATAGCAATCTTATTTAGCTACAGTCAACTTTCAGTTACAACTACGCCGGTGATCATAACGCAACTGGTCACAAAAGATTTCAAGTCAAAATACTAAGAAGTTTTACGGCCTGTCTTTCTTTATCCCCCCTCTCTCTCTGGTTCTCTATTTAACAAGGAGATTGTGGGTTTCAAGCCAGGCCCTTTGAACCGGACAGCATCTCATGGAGAGCTTTGCTCCCGTGGTACTTGTGTATAAATATGTGCCTCCCTTTATCTGTGCAACGTTTAACCCACCGAATGAGATCACAAAGGGAGGGCCCAGTAAATGACTAGCGAGAGGGTGGCTGCTTGTCTCCTTCTTCAGATTAAGGCTGAGAGCCATCTGAAAAACAACTCTTTAGCCCGGAACAAACGTATACCAAAAACAGTACTATAATGGTGCAAGAAATTGCTGAGATACCTACCTCATATCCACACCGTCGAAATTACTCAGGTAAAATCTGACTCTGGAACAAAACTGCTCCACGTAAAATAACGTGTTATTGGTCTTGGTAGTTTTCTTGCTAACTACTCCACTCCTCCTTCAAGTCTGTTATTACGTTAATCAACGTCGCTAACAAGATTTTAATTACGTTTGCATGAAACTGTTTAAAAATACTTGTTGGTAACACAATAGGAGTGCTTCTTAACTTTAAAGTGGTATGTTTTACATAAAATAACTAGCATAGATATCTTTTACTAGTGCTATCGTTCAGCCTAAGCTAAGTCTTAGTCAATTGAAGGTCCGAAGATAACCTAATCTAAAGAACATAGCAAAAAAACAAACCAGAGATTGTGTAGTAGATATGTTCTGGATTTTGATATGAGACAGGCAGTGTAAGTATCGGATACTTTGCCAAAATGTTTCGTGTGTTCACTGTATTGAGTGTGCAAAGGTTACAGCC
>PQWD01002797.1:46318-141883 GCA_019425675.1 Leucinodes orbonalis | reverse complement strand
AAGTTTGAGCCTGTCCCAAATCCGCATGGCCCGACGTGGACACGAAGGCCTAATACAACCCAATACGGTAGGCTCTGCCCCCGGTGGGCGTTTGAGCTGAATGATGATGAGTGGCCTGTGTCACAGGGATAATATCACTCATCATTAGCCTATTCCATCCCTTACATATCCACGCTGAGGGACAGATTTGCCAAACATTATTGCCAATGGGAACATTTCGGTGTTAACAACTACCAATACTTAACAGTAGTCGGTTGACAGTGCTTTCAACACAGATGGATTAAGTCAGACCAATTATAATTTAGAGCTCGGCTCAGTTGGTGTGGACAGTTGCCTTCCGATCGGACGGCGCAGGTATCAAATCCCGCCATATACCATGTGATTTCGATTTTTAAGTAGGTATGGTTACGTTAAACGACGCTCTTACGGTTGAAGATAAAACCATCGTGAGGAACCTACGCACGTCTGCGACGTCTACATACACCGTATACGGGAAGCATGTGCCCCTCGTGGGACTGTTAATGAGCTGATGGACTGAATTATTTTTCATTCACATAACATAACCATTGAAGAAAATGGTTAAATGTAATAGCCAGATATGGAGTCCTATACATTTCGCCTTAGTGACAAGCGAAGGCAAGAACATAGTAACTTGAACGCTCCGGCATATAGGACTATGTTAATTATTAAAAAGGATAGTGTAAGTATAGCTCCGAGTTTATAACCCAATGTCCACACTACTTTCTCACACTAACAGTAATTTATTCTATTTTATTGTCTATTCGAACCAACAGCTATACAGTTGTTGAAACCAACTTGAAGTACAAGTTCAGTCAAGCTAGTGACAGATTCGCCATTTTTGCTAAATAGCACATTACTTCCAAGATAACTATGACAGCCAGTGAGAAAATCTAAACACATTAAAATGAAGACTTAAAAACTAACATTCCAAAAAAAATCTGAAGCAAACATGTCTTAGCCACATTCGCAGGTTTAAATGAACTAAACGAAACTGTCCATGATTCTGAGAAAACTATTAATGCATACCTAACTTGCTCGTACTAAAAAAGAGTTGCGCCATATAATTCGGTTTATACTTAGTAGGTGGCTGAAATAAATGTCGTGCCCAAAAAATAAAAGAGGTATGTTAGGATTGTATGGACACTTGGAGGCAGAGTGACAAGGAGAATAGCAAAAGCAGTGTGCATTTGCAACTGTAGAAGGATACAGAGCAGGGGACGACCCAGAAAAAACGTACCTTGACCAAATTGTCAAGTCCTAAGAAAGGCGGGTCCAAGTAAAAGAATAAAAAGCTTATATAAAAGATTGATGGATGTGACATGACAGGTGAGGAAGTATGTGTTAGGCCTGAAAGTGGCGTTCCATCGACTGCCTACCCGCGGACCAAGGCTGACTTTATTTTATATACTTAGGATTGGCAAGAGGTAAGCACTGTCTAGTCAGCAGGTAAGTTTACGTGGAACAGAACGCTTAATCAGCTGTAACAAAGTTAGGACAATCTATTCATACCGTAGCAATTTTTAATAGATATGCGATAGCATCTACTTGTTGAACGGTTTTATAGGGCAACAAGCTGGGAATATGATTTTAAAGTCTTCTGTGTTCAAGAGCAACTGACAGTAAAAAGCTAAATGCATTAGCTTGCATCCTTCACATCCCTGTCTTCAGTGATGTGAGAATGCTAAAACCTGCATTATTTCCTGCATGCAGAGAATGCAGAATTGAGAACAGACAACTTAGTGCTCTACAAGCCCGTTAAGTCATACTGCAGGACTCAGAGTTTCGTACGATAGTGAAGTCCATCAGCATTAATAATATTATAGCAAGCGTCCGTAGTTCCCCTAGCCAGTTTCAGTCACCAACCTATTCCATAGCCTCAGTTTTAGTGTTCAATATGTTTAAAACATTCCGAAAAAGGGCCCTGTCTGTTGCTTTGCCCGACACATGCCTTCAAAGGACCAGGCACTATTTGCTTTGAATTTAAGGATTGCTATAACACAATATAAAACGTATTACTAATGTATTTTAATCCAATTCATTATGTACATATAAAAAAAATCAATCATCAGTACCAGTGTCTAATAATACAAAGTTAAAACATCAAAACATGACACAAAATGGTCGCCATTCAGCGCTATAGTGTACGAGGTGCCTACCAGACATTCTACTCCGTTCTGCCGTGGAAAAAGGTACAAGTTCGAAGACGGACGGTGCTGATATGGATAGTTAGTATTTCTCACTATCCTGATACTTCCGTATTGGCACGACCGCCTTCACGTCTGTCAACGCGACAGGAAACTAGTTCATCGCGTTCGCGGTCAGCGCATGGCATAAACACTGAAACTACGAAAAAACTCGTACGACCGTTTTCAAGAGCTTTTTCCCTTTTCTTTAGTAATTTCCCAGTGCACCCAATTCTCGCTCTCCCCTCATATAATTAATTTGCCTTTTTCCCTCTCTCTATATCTTTCCTTGAATAATAGTTTGAAACATGCTTAGTTGGTCGGGGTAAACTGGTTCAACAAAAACTGAGAGTACAAAGACAGAGATGTCTTACGGTTAATAATCAAAAGTAAAAAATTATCGTCGGTCATATAAAAAATATCATCACGCTCATCATCCATTACCACCTAATTATGTCGCATCTCTATTCGTGTATATAAAAATAACAAAGAATAGTAAGTTCCTATAATAAATTCTGTGGCTTCAATTCGGTTCATTTAAAAATACATAAAAAGAAGAAAAAAAGAAAATTGGAACAATAGAAAAATAATAAAAGTTCCCCACGCATGCCGAGCCAAAAATGTTTTTCGCAACGATAACTTCATCATCGGTGAGCGCCATCTGCCGGCGACGCCGCCACCGGCAGCTCCCACGCACCAGCCCATTGCCGTGACAGTCACGCTCCCAACACGTCGCTGATCGCCAACGCATGTGACTACCTTGGCCGGCGGCTACCGTTACCCGGCTCACAACAACTTGCTGTAATTCGCTCGAGTGCGAGCTCGCGACCGAGTGCCATTGTTTTCTAGCGCGTTTTGTCCTGTCGACTGGACCAATGACGGGCGTCCGCCTCCCATTGGCGCACACAGTGGGGCGTGCTCGACAAAATATTTCGCGCCCTTTGCCAATCCAAGACGCTTCCCGTGTTTGTTTAGAATCGATCCCATTTTCAAATAGAAGTTTCCTCGATTCCAAAGATAAAAGTAGCATCAACCTCAGATTGCATCCGATTCAATTACATGAAGATGGACTTGCGGTGGACTCCAATTGTCTTGCCAGGTAAATTCGAAAAAAAATAAGATGGTGAAATACATAAAAAAAAAAATAAACATTGACTGATAGTATCCATTTTATAACAAATTATTAAATATTTTATAGTTTGAGTATTGATTTTGTCTACTAACTGAATATGCACTTTATTTGGCATTCTTCCATCATGCAACGCTCCAACCCAAACAACTTGTCGTTCTGACCTTTACCTTTACTATTTCTAAGGCCTGACAGGCATGTTTTAGTTACCTACTAGTTAAGTATCAGCATTATCAGCCATAAAACGGTCCCCCACCGAGGGCACGAGCCTACCGTATAGGTCGTATAGGCCTTTAGTACGTCCACCGCACGCCAGTGCTATTGGCACGAACTCTCACGCACAACCTTATAATCTTTCGAAGACTGTGCGTGAAGGTTTCCTCACATGTTTTCTCTTGCACCGTAAGAGCGGTGCGATAACGTATATAATTGCGGAAATTTGAAAACACATGGGTACGAAGCGGATATTGAACCTCGCCCCTCGCGTAAGCAGGGCGACATTCACACCATTGAGCCCGACGCTCTCACCGATGTTTCATCTAGTTACTAGATGATTGAACGAAATAATTTGTTTGGTGCAAGAATCAAATAATAAACATGTTAGTCTTTATAAACAACATTAAAATAATTGCTACCAAAATGGAAACAATAATGTCTGCAGTGAGAGTATTTTTATAATTACAGGACGTCAAAACGCTCACCTGAGGTAAGTTGACTTCACGCCTGACCATGACAGAGCGGCATTAAAATAAGCCCACAACTGATAGACAGTTATTATTCTCCGATCAATGGCAGCACTGCGCCAACAGAGACACAGAATGTTAGCTGCTTAGAACACCGTAATTCACTAGCTACAGTGCCCTCATCCCGAAACACAAAGTGCGTAGCCTCCTGTCGGGACGATATCTGCACTGCCAGGTGTACCAATGATTATCTGTATAAAGGATAGCTGACCTGGTTAAGTGGCGGGTAGCAGATGATGTAACCTGCAAGCGAGAGGTCCCGCGTGGAAATCTAGGGGAGGCCTTCCGTTCAGCAGTGGACATAAATTAGGCTGTAATATGAATGATATGATAAAGGTAGATACCGTATCCATGCCGCAAAAACGACCACGCCAAAGAGAATACAGGCTCTTTTTGTTAGGTAAACGTACGCTCATTCGAAATATGTGTAGTTAGCTGCGCTGCATTCGAACATTCTTTGTTTTGTGAGCATATCACGAATCTATACTTTGTAACATCATCCAGTCGTACTAGACGAACTCAGTATCCAGTCAACCACCTATCCAAAAACATCCAACTGCAAAGAACAGTTGTGTGGAACACCTATGGCTGGGACATTTACCCCGGAACCCACCCAACTTTGTGGGTTTTATGGGTTTGATTGACTACAGGAAGCGTGCACAGACATTAATGAGTAGTATGCAAAGTTGGATGACATGAGAAAAATAAATAATTACATTTTGTCAACTAATGCGACAGCAAGCCTATTGGTTTCAATCTGTAGAGGAAAAATTCTTCAATAGATAGCACAGAGTACTTACCTCAGTACTTCATAGTCACGGCAGGGACTACCGATTGACGACTATTTGGTGTTAAAGTTAGAGACGTCGGTACTACACCAAAGTTCCGGATTTGCGCATCCCGGCAGTACAAACATGTGTGCAGAATAGTGCGTTTTGTAATAGTTGGTGCTTCATCATCAATCAGCCTCATTAAACGTCCCACGAGGGCCGAGCCTACCCGTGTAGAGGTATTAGGCCTTAGTCGTCCACGCGGGCCCAGTGCGGATTGGACGACTTCACGCACAACCTTTGAATTTCTTCCCAGACGTGCGTGAAACCTCACGATGTTTTCCTTCACCGTAAGAGCATCGGATAACGTACATATATTTTCGAAAATTTGAAAACACATTGTTGTGATTTGACCCACAGCCTTTCCAGTAGGAAAGCGACAGTCCACACCATTGAGCCACCGACGCTCTCTCTCGAGTCTGGGTATTCCTATGTATAATATGTATGTATATACAAAAAAAATAAGTATGTTTATCAGTTGTTTAATACCCTTAACACAAGTTTCACGCTTAACTAGGGGCTAGATGGCGCTGTGTGAATGTCAGTCAATATCTATAAATTGTGAGTTTGATTAGTACCTACGACATTAGGATCAAATTTGGATGAGAAGGCGGGGCACAACCAGCGGTAGCACGCGCCGGGGCCGGGACCGATCTAGCCGGGGCCGCTATTTGTCTACACAAAAGCCCCACTGCAAATAAAAATACACGGTCTTTCGCATTCAAATCACCGGCGTGAGACAAAACAAACTTAATATCGCGGCGAGTGTCGTCGAGTGTCCGGAGCCGTCATTACTTGCCGAGTGGCTGCTTTGCAATTCGTATGCGAGACCACTCGACACCTGTACCGTGTAATTGTGTCGTTTGTTTGCGAGGAGGGACGCCCTCCGAGGGCCTCGCGCTTCCTCGCGAGTGCTCTTCATTGGGGTACACGTCTTTGACGTTACAATTCAGTTTAATAATATTTCGTTTGGGTATAACGAAGCTTTTGGATCAAAAAAAGGTATCAAAGACAAGCCATCTTTCTATTACTTAGCTACAAGCTAAAAGTGTAAGCAACCCTCCGATTTCGCATTGAAATTAATGAATATTCCTATCATCATAAAGTCATTATACGTCCCCATCGAAGGGCACGATACACCTAAGGGTGTATAGGCCTTAGTCGTCCACGCGGGCCCAGTTCGGATTGGCCAACTTCACGCACAACCTATGAATCTCTTCGCAGGCGTGCGCAGGATTCCTCACGATGTTTCCTTCACCGTAAGAGCGTCAAATACACGTACATATAATGTATATGTGTATGTGGCGGGACTTGAACCTGCACCATCCAGATCGAAAGGCAACAGTCCACAACCAAGCCACCGACACTGAAGTATGGCTTTCCCAAATTTAAGACGCTGATTCTATAATACCTTGGTGACGTCAGCTGTGGTGCCACTCCACGTGTCACAAGTCGGTGAGCCATGAAGGACGCCGTCGGTGTTCACACTTCACAACATATTATGCTCTGTCACACGTGCAAACCTTGAACTTTACCCGTACTAGGGTTGAAATGATGAATCTTTGTAAATATTGAAATTAAACTCTAGGTAAAAATCTGTCTTCAAATAATTCATTACAGACACTTTTGTGTCGTCATAGTAGAAATGAAGTGAAAACTAGTTTAAAATTTAAAGCTACCCGTAAATTATAATAACCTATTAAGATTTAACTTTAGTGATCAAATGCAATGGACTATCAAGGTATTACCGTCCAAATGACGGTGGTCTTATTAAAAAAGATAACCACTTTCTCGGTAGATCTGGCGTTAGGCCATGTGAGAGAACCTACTTATAAAAATCACTATTTATTCTATATATTGTTATGCAAACGACTGGCGAAAGCTCGTTGTTCCAGAGAAGCATAATTTCCATTGAAATTAGTGACCTATGTCCAGCGCTGCGATATAAATACGGAGGATAAATGTCTGCAGATTCCTCATGTGGAATTATATTCTTTAATAATAAGATATGCCCTCCGGCCCGATGGACCGACGACTTGCGGTTGGTTGGATAAGGAAAGCGGAGGACCGGGATAACTGGCACAAAATGGGGGAAACGTATGTCCAGCATTGGACTGCGATAGGTTGGAGAGAAGATATGCCTTATATATCTCTTACTTGTAATATGAAAGTTCCCAGCCCTAGAGGGCGCGTCGCCGCCGCGTCGCGTCTCGCCGCCTACACTCTCGCCTCAATGTACATTAACCAAATGAAGGGTTTCATTGAAGCCACTCGATAAAATTGCAAAATATCTATTCCAGTCCGATCTGAGATGTTACCTACCTGATAACTAACAGATAATATTTCCATTAAAACAATCAGTAGGTATAGATGCCTTTATTGACATGTGATATCTTATTGGCTCATTGGTGTGAACTGTTGCCTCCCGATGTGGAGGGTGCAGGTTCAAATCACGCCACGTAACTACTAATGTATTTTCGAATTTTCTAAATTATATGTACGTTTATCCGACGCTCTTCCGGTGCAGAAAAACATCGTGAGGAATCCTGCGCACGACTGCGAATTGATTCAGTTTGTTGGCCAATCTGCACTGGGCCCGCGTGGACGACAAAGGCCTAATCGACTTTACGGGTAGGCTCGTGCCCCTCGGTGGGGCCGTTTAATGAGCTGAAGATCTTCTTACCTTGGTACTTACTCAAAAAGAGTTTGTACATGACAACCCTGGATTCAGAACAGGATTTGTTTATCTTGGAGTCCCTAAGCCGCCTCATATGGCACCTGCGGGAAGAGTTGGGGCGTTCACACATTATATGATGTAGATAAATTTAATGGTTATTACATAAAAAAATATCCACATCCTGAGAGAGTGAGAGTTCGGCCCGTAACCCACTACGCAGGCACAGTACAGATTGGTGGGTGTTGACTACTGCCATCGTAAGATTGTGGCTAGACCAACACGGCTTGACGTGATCTTTCTCAAATTTTGACTAATGACCACAATTCAATCAGCTAAGTTACCAGATACCCACAGACATCCGAATATACCACAGACATCAGAATATACATTAGACTGGACAAGCCGCCAAGTTTATAGGCAGTCCCAGTGTCGCAATTTCTTTTCGGTTCTTACCTGTGAAATGTTATTATATTTCTTGGTAAATTTACTGATTCATTGCGATGATGGCATGTTACAATGGCACAGGATGGCATTTTGGAAAAAAACGGTAATTTCTTCTAATATTCGTGCGTCTTGACTCGTCTCACAGAGCGTAAACTGGTAGCCAGTGTATGCTCGTTGAGCTTACAGTTGTCGCACTTTAAACGCGGCTTGCCCCATCTCCTGTATTGGGAAATCTGTGAGAGTATGTCATAAACTCGATATTGTATTAGTAGGTATAAGGAGATAAGTCTCTCCAATTATTTTCTAAGACGATCTTATAACTTCTTATTGTATCTTAGTAACTTTGTTTCTTACAATTTTAATCTCGTTTAAACATTACTTACGTGCTTCTTACCCGCTACATACTAGACATGCGTAGCCCCCTTCACGAAAGCTAATATAATGCAACAATGTTAACGAATTGTACAGTTAACAAAGATATATACAGTACCTACCACGCGAACATTTTTTCATAAACTGCAATTCAAAATAAGTAATTATTGTAGTCAAATAACATAAATGATAAATGAAGCACAACTACATGCAATTATACTTACGCGATCTTGTTTAAGTTTACTAATTACCTATTCACATTTTTTCAATTGTTCTAACATTATTAAATAGGGGAGTTTTACAAGCGCCAAGTTTGAATGAAACGTCAATCAATATTGTGTTAAGGCAAACCTCTTTGAAGTGTTTGTTTATCACGAATCAATACGTCAATGTGTTTTCAAAATTCACAGATCGTGGCGAGCGTTTGTTTGTTTGTTTGTTTGTATCGGCGCGTGTCCGTAACGAGCGCAATGCGCACAAAGCGCATATCTCCGGGGGTCCATTGTACAATGGCCGATACGTCGATGCGCGTTGACGTATTTCAAATGCGGTCATTAGAAACGTTCGCATTACAATGGTGTGAAAGGGTTGTGAATGCCGACGGGAGGCCGACCGGATACCTACACAAATTAATTGATTGGTAAAGAAATACTTGGGGAATAATTATCGACGAGCACCGATAATTATAGGTCCTGAACGATAAACTATTATTACTATTATTTGTATGTAAGTAATTGATCCAAGCGTATGGATCATCATCATCATCAGCTCATTAAACGTCCCCACCGAGGGGCACGAGCCTACCCGTATAGGGTGATTAGGCCTTAGTCGTCCGCGCAGGCCCTGCGGATTGGATGACTTCACACACAACCTTCGAATCTCTCGCAGGCTTGCATGAAGGTTTCCTCGATGTTTTCCTTCACCGTAAGAGCGTCGGATAATTTACATATATTTTCGAAAATTCGAAAATACATTGGTACGTGTCGGGATTTGAACCTCAGCCCTCCCGGTAGGAAGGCGACAGTCCACACCATTGAGCCACCGACGCTCTAAATGCGTAAGCGTATGGATGTAGAGATCTTGTTGGTACGCGGAAACCACGCTCTTTGAATACCCTTGTCAATTCCGACATGTACATATGCCTTTCTTTTGATTATTTTTATTGCACCAATGAAAAAACAGCGGAGAGTCTTATGAAAGATCGTCAACGCATTTAGGAGACATGTGGTACTGCAAACTACGGGCGGATGTCATTTACCCTTAGGTGGTAGGTACCTAGTGCTAAAAGAGTTCGAAGTACGAAATGTCCTGTTTAATGAAAAAAAATAGATATCTTTTAATATTATACACATTTAAACATAAATATACATAACCCGTGCTAACATACGCAGCTGAGACATGGACACTGACTGCGGGATCGGTTCACAAGTTCAAAGTCACTCAACGCGCAATGGAGCGAGCTATGCTTGGAGTCTCTCTTAGGGATAAGATTAGAAGAAACATAAATATTGATACCTAATAATCTAAGGTGTTTTATATGAAAAGCATGGAATTTGATAAAGTCTACACATATGTAGTATGTAAAGAGCGTCGTGACTCAATGGTGTGACTGTCGCCTGCTACCGTGATGGCTGAGGTTCAAATCCCGACACGTACCAATGTGTTTTCGAATTTTAAAATATATGTACGTTATCCGACGCTCTCGTGGTGAAGGAAAACATCGTGAGGAAACCTTCATGTACGCTTGTGAAGAGATTCGAAGGTTGTGTGTGAAGTCTTCCAATCCGCACTGGGCCCGCGTGGCCCACCCTATACGGGTAGGCTCGTGCCCCTCGGTGGGGACGTTTAATGAGCTGATGATGATGGTGTATGTATGGACTCTATCAATCTTTAAGTATCATTATCATCAACAGCTCATTATAAGTCCTCACCGAGGAGCACGAACCTACCCATAAAGGGTGTATAGGCCTTAGTCATCCACGCGGGTCCGGTATGGCCGTACGTACGTACCTACATAAAATTTATAAAATTCGAAAATACATTTGTACGTGGCTGGATTTGAACATGCACCCTCCAGATTCGAAGACAACAGTCCATAATGAGCTACCGACGCTCACAAGTGTGAAATATGTACGTACATAAAGTATTTATTTTCGGACACCAGGTACATACCTAATGATAACGTTAAGTAGCAATGTTCGAATTAGCACAGTTGAAGCTAAACGCTTTGTCAATAGTATTATATGACGATGAATCTCGTATTAATTGTCCCCCAGGGCCCCGGGCCAGAGGGACGCGTCCGTAATGTATTCGTGAAATAGTTTAATTTAGCGCGACATCGTCGCCGGTTTCATTAAGCCGGCGTATAACCCGGATAACCCGGCAAATTAAAAAGTAAGACGTCCCGCATCCCGCCTTTATTTGCTCAGTACAAACACACTGAATAATTCATTGTTGTTTAACGCGGCTTAGCATCGATGTCTTTGATTGACAGCAGACAGGCGTGTTTATCATTGGCGCTGACCCGGCGCGTGCGGGCTGCGATGGGGTTTTATATTTGCGCAAACACCCCAACACGCCTTGGTTCGCACGTAAACTGTGTTTTGTTACATTACACAATATTAAAGTCTATTTATTAATTTAACATGTATCTGTATGTTACACTTTCGTAATCAGATGAAATTTGTCAAAATGTGTTTGAAACTCGGTCTGAACATAATTACCTACCTTATACTTTGCTCGTCATATTTTGATATGAGGTTAAATTTCTGCTTGTATTACTCATCTCAAAACATAGTATATATTATAAGGTGCTACAAGTTTTATGCTAGACTAATGAAATTACTGGTTTTACGGCACCAAGAGTTTTATGGAATGTTCCTTAATAAATAGTATACCAATTACTTGAAATAAAAATACAGACCTCTCTTCTGATTTGGCATTTGAGTAATTTTGAAAGTATTTTAACATATTAACGAATACATGTTTCAAAGTAAATAATGTAAAATAAATCGCGAAAACGACTACCCGCAATGCTAGCGCGCCATCAAAGCTCGATAAAGCACCTAACCAAACTTAAACAAGTAAACATAAAAAATAAGTTTTAAAATTAAAAATAGCAATGCCGTATTGAAAAAGTTTGACTTAAAGATATCTAAATACATATAACTCAAATGCGACTGATTGACTGACTGACTGACAGTGATCTATCAACGCACAGCCCAAACCACTGGACGGGTCGGGCTAAAATTTGGTATGCAGATAGATCGTATGACGTAGGCATCCGCTAAGAAAGGATTTTGAATAATTCTACCCCAAAGTGATAAAATAGGGGATGAAACGTTGTATGAAACTTTGACAATTTTTAACCAATCGGTCTGAAATTTTGCATGCTTAGACCTACTATGACGAAGGCACTTCTATGTGATAATGATAAAAAAGGGGATGAAGAATAATACCTACTTCTTAACGCGTCCGAAACCGTGGGCAAAAGCTAGTATCCTATAAAAGTCTTCATAGACAAATCACAGATAACGTGAAAACATGCGTCACCGCAATCACACGGTGCTCCCATATACAATGGAAGCACATGATTGGCGCGAACTGTCAGCGTCATTATTGTTTATCAGCGAAGCGATCCGCCCTCTGTTTTGGTATGTTGTTGATTAATCCAATTATAGGTAGGTACGAGCGTTTTTCTACATGGCAACCCTTTGTAGGAGGTCGTCAGCGACAGGCGCCGAGACAAAGGGAGCCCGCGCCGTCGCGCTAATTGAGAGGTGCCCGAAGCCGAGATATTTTGCCATTAAAAAGCATCTGAGCCAATGATGTAAAAAAGTATAGATTCGTGATATGCTCACAAAACAATCGAAAAAGTGTTCCGAATGCAGTGACAGCGCACATTCACATATTTCGAATGTGCGTACATTAACCTAAACAAAAGAGTACAAACTGTACTCTCTTCGGCGATTCGTGTTTGAGGCACGGATGGCGTATCTACATTTATATATACAGAATATCATTGGTCGGAGCTCGCGGAGGGTGCAGAGTGCCACAAATATGCCGATTGCTCCGTCATTACCGAAGACAAAATAATCCCCATTTTTATTTAAATTTGGTATAATTAATATCGTCTTTGAGATGTTTTCAATTTTGTACAAAAGAGTAAAAAGTTCAAATGTTTTTTTTTATACCTAGTTGCCTTTGAAGGGATCACGACGCTAAGTATTTTTCCTTTGACATCCGGGTATAGCACTGATCTGTAAGACGTTACAATCGATCGTATGTGATAATTAGGAATAGGAACTTTATATAACAATAATAAGGAAACAGAAGGGATTGCAGTGAAATTTATTGAACGCTTTTAATGAGAACTTTTTATTACTTTGCATTAATCTAATAAAGTCGACGAGCTTTGTCTAAGATTGCCATAAAAAGACGATAAACATGAAATCAGTGCTTCTTAGAAATGATCACTTTTTCACAATCTTAACTTGTATCGTAGAGGTTGTAATAAATTGGTTGCGTACACCCCGATCCGTCAAGCGCCGTCCCCGATTCCGCGCGCGCTAACGGCCATAATCGGAGTTGCCACCCGTCCCGATTTTGCCGGGACAGTCCCGCTTTCGAATGCATTGTCCCGGGTCCCGATAGCCTATCGATTTTGTCCCGAATTTTGACAATATACAATAGGATCAATGAAACAACATCATAAATAACAAACTTGCTAAATTATTAAAATCAGCTCGTAACAAAAATGAGAACATATGGAAAAATGTAGTCATTTAAATGATTATTAGGTTTATATGACGAATACAAAACAATGTTTCATTTTCTTAGACTGTCTCATAATATTAATATGGACCTGACTTCGAGCGTTACTGATGGATGCCCCATCGGCCCGATTTTTTTTCTCCTTAAGATGGCAACCCTGGCCATGATGGTATCGTTTCCCGGACCGGTCGGCAGCAAGCACCTGCGCCATTGTCTCCCGACACTAAATCATATCCCGTGCGACCCAAGGGAACCCTTTGGACGATTCTCCACGCGCGAACACAACCTACAATCACCCTTGATTATGTGGGAGGACTGATTCCAAAATGTATTCAAAAACACTTTTGATATTAAGAAAATAACAACTTTTTTAAAATCCAAATGTGTTTTTCGTTTGCATATTGGGTGGGGCGCGTGCGCATGGTGCGCATTAGCTCGCGGTCAGGCGCATACATTTGGGGAACATGAGCGACGTATGCAGATCCGAGTCGACCACGTAACGGTGGCGGGATATTTCGAGAACTCATCAATATGTGATGGGCATTAGGCTTGCAGATGGCCGCTGCTTGTTATTCCTATTTGTCACATCCACCAACTGCGTCTTATCGGACGCGATAACCTTCATCTCGTTTTATCAATCACTCCGATTATAATCAATATGCCTTCGACTTGTTTTCGATTTAACAGGAAAATTTCTGAATTTAATTTTGATACATTTTAAAATGACTATAGGCAATGCAAGTAGAACTAAGTGTTGTGAATAAGTTCAATACTATTCAGACTATTGATTATATGTTTATTAATAATAACTCATCTGATTTAAGTACTGTTGTCACACAAACGATAGGTACCTAAATAATATGCCGGATTACACGATCTAGTTAGTAAATCGATAAACGATGTAATTTTGTTCTCGAAATTTATTAATGCTATTCCAACTGTAAATTATCCAAAAATAATCGTAAAGGTACACATTTGAAGTGTTTATATTAAAACTTGTACAGTTAGATGTTACGCAATTTTGAATTAAATACGAACATCCATACATTACGCATGAGAATAACAAGACAAAAACGGTGTTCGAATTTCAAATGGTGCCTGCCAAAACAAATGTATTTAGGGCTTTTTTATTAATTATCACAAAAACACATCATTGTAAAGTCGATGGAGTGTGCATATTTATTGAGGTGGGGTTGTCGTGACGGACAGACAAATCGCCGGGCGTCGAGGGTCTATTGTCTCAGCACCGGCGACACGTCCCCACGACTCCGCCAATACTTCGGGGAAGGTCGACCTTCGGGATAAATTGAAAAAATCAACCCCCAGTCCCGTTGATACCTGGTACCGCTTATCTGATGTTCGCTTGCAGTTTTTTACACTTGTACCGTTTTTGGGAACACATTCCCGGGTCCTGTTAATTGCCGGGACGGTAGTCAGTATGATAATTTATGAGTAGTTTATCGTACGCAACGATACGCTGACGTGTTGAATGTTTAACAATATATTAAAGTTGTATCTATACTAATATAAAGCTGAAGAGTGTTTGTTTGAACCAAGATTTCACAGATAGGGCAAGCCGCTTTTAAGTGCGACAAATGTAAGCTCAACGAGCATACACTGGCTGCCAGTTTACGCTCTGTGAGACGAGTCAAGACGCACGAATATTAGAAGAAATTACCGTTTTTTCCCAAATGCCACCTGTGCAATTGTAACAGCCAATCACGGAATTAGTAAATTTACCAAGAAATATAATAACTTTTCACAGGTAAGAACCGAAAAGAAATTGCGACACTGAGACTGCCTATAAACTTGGCGGCTTGTCCAGTGTATTGTATATTCGGATGTCTGTGGTTTGAACTTATTAATCTCAGGAACTACCCACAGGTTAAATAGGAATAATATGTTTTGTTTGGATAAATTATTTATTAATGAAGACTATGGGTGGAGCAGTAATTAAAAATGTTTCTTTAACAAGGTTTGTTTTAAAATCTTTGATTTTGTTGCGTAAACTGTAAAAGTAAAACAACCAAGTATGTATTACAAAATAGTGTTTTTTTTTTAAGTTTAAAAATATCGCGTCATTTTATTCCTGAAATGTTGTCAGTCAGATTGTTCACTAATTAAATAGACTATAATTAGTTAGATAAGATTGCACTAGGGATGATCGCAATCGCTGTACAGCTATGATATTGTAACATGCTACACGCCTCTATATGGTAATTATTGCGTATTAGTTAGGATGGATGATGAGTTGTACGTATTTATCATTGTCCATTGATTAGTTATATGTTTTAATGTTACAAAGTGTACAGGACGGTCATGTCATGACGCTCACTTGATTGTAAGTGATTCAGACCTGATGGTGAATGCTAGTGACATGACGGAGCAGCATTGATTTAGACCAACAACCGATTAAAGTTTTATTCTCCGTCAACGCCGCACTGCGCCCGTCACCCGACACAACAGATGTTAGGTCCCTTATACCGGTAATTTCACTAGCTACAGTGTCTCAACAACCCGAAAAACAAAAGTGCATTGCACTCTTATTTTACGGGATATCTGGCACGCGGTGGTACCTACCTAGACGACTCAGTACGAGTCTACCACCTATTAGCTTTAGATTGAGGGCTTTCTTTTCAATAGATACTGTAAGCGTTTTATCTGCAAGCTAGGCGGATAGGAGATAGCTGTAGATAATCCATGTATTTTACAGTCAGTGACCCTCCTCTGCTGGACTGAGGGCCCACTTGACCCCAGGGTGAAGTATTTTTCGTAGGTTCCTCACGATGTTTTCCTTCACCGTAAGCGCGTCGGATAACGTACATTTGTTTTCGAAAATTCGAAAACACACTCAGTCGTATGCCTACACTGAATATATGATAGCCTATTTGTAACATGCCTATTTTATTGCACCTCTAACTACGGTATTAACAAATCACACGCTCAGTGCGCGGGCGCACCTGACCTGACCCAGTGAAACGAAAAAAACCAAAGAATAGGATTCGGAAACCTTCAGTAAGGCTTCAGTGAGGTACTTGACAGCCGCGATTTTTCCAATTCCATAAGAATAAAAGAGCACCGTGATATATGGCAAAGCAGGCTTGTCTCGCTCGCTCGCGCGTGATTATGCGCCCGCGCACCCCGCACTCCATCTTGTATTTTATTGATAAAAACTACAATGGCATCACGTACTATGTTACTATTAATCACGTATATAGGAGTTTCTTAATTGTTATACAAGACAATGGATATGTCACTCAGAAGTGATTTGAACGTGTGCTTGGTATAAGATTCTTAAAAATTCAATCAGAATAAAAATATTTTTTCTAAGTGGCAATCAAAGCAGCATGAATAGACTGTTTACTGCAGGATTAACTTTTGTTTTGTAGTGTGTATACACAGTCTCCCTCACACATAGGTATTTAATTAAATATAAAGCTAGTTGTACACCATTAGATATATAAAACCGATTCATCAAAGTGCACACTGTAAAGGTACTTGTTTCATTTAGTCTCCAGATTGCACCCTTAGTAAAGGAAAACAAAATATCTATAGATTAAGATTCGGATAAACACGCTCCTAAATAAGCATGTATATCCGTTGTTTAGAACTCATACTACGAACTACTGGCTCAGTTTGTGATGATGATGATAAATTTGCAGTGTAGAGAAAGTCTTTTCAGGTTTGCAATTCATAAAATACCCAATTCATAACGGTGAAGCTTCTATATTAATTTTGGTATTTTTTTTTGTTTTCTCATCCAGTCTCCACCAGTGACCAGTGAAGTCGGTCCATCGGTCCAGACATCCTACGCTACGCTTGCCAAGACGCGTTCTCCACTCCAGAACTCGTCTGCTTCCAACAGCCATTCGTTTTGCGACATACGGGGTTGCCATTGCCGAGACAGTAAATAATTTGTCCAATTGTACATATGCTTTATGATATCAGCAGGCAAGTGTATCATGTGTCGGGTGGGTGATTAGGCGGTGGCGTTAAATCAGTTGTCTCACGTATTGCTCATCTCGATCTGTGATTACGTATCCGCCTCGACGCGCGTCGCATAGAGCTGACATTACGACCTCTGACGTACGATTAATACATCATTACTGAGAAATACACATTAAAGTACTTGACGACCTAATCATAAGGTTGAGACATCGGCTACTTGACGATCCATTTGGTGTTGCGGTTGAGAGATCGGCTACTACACCAAGGGTCCCGAGTTCCCCGGGCAGTGCAAACATTTGGGTGCATGAACACGTCTGTTTGCAACGACCACCTATATAGCCTATGGTCGTTGTCTGTTTGTATTGGCCTTAGTGTTTTTATGTATAATATATTGTAATAACAAAAATATGTATATACGTATGTTCATCAGATGTTATATAAGCTTCACGCTAGAACTAGGACTAGCTGGCGATGTGTGAATGCAGTGGATATTTATGTATTTATTTACTCTTGTTTCGTACGTCCTTTGTATTTGACATTGGCACTTAATTGATTAATGACTTAAGTAAGTATTATGTGTGTTTTGTGACAAATGGTTACGTAATAATTCGTGCGATTAGGTACCCTTCATTAGAATTAATGTTTACTATTTTTTTTGTACCCATAGCACAAGCTCTTTGCTTCAGTGTATACGATGGCGCTGTCTGATTATCATTATCATGAACCTAATTTTAAGATCACTAGAGTTAGGTATATACCTTAGAGTATATATAACTTACTACTATTGATACTCTTAGGTTTACACTAATTTAAACGATCAAAATTTCAATCAACATATTATATTGATACCAGCTGGAATGACGGTACATCAATCAACAATGATTTGGAGTAAATGAATTAGTAATATCAACAAATAAAAACTCGGTCTAGGAAAAAGCAGACAATCTTGGGAATTGATTCTCATTACTGGGTGAGAGTCGCACGATTGTTCACAGGTGATAAATGTGGTTGTTGTGTTCGTCAATGCCATTAGCGAGGCACGGGGCAATAATCAGGGTTACCAACTTAGGGGTTTCCTCCTAATTAATGGGTATGAACAAGTGAGATGGATTTTTTGGGGGCGTTATGTTTATGGGAAATTCTTGCTCTTGAGCTCCCTTGTGTTTTCCAACTTACACCTCCTTATTATGTTTAACTAAAATAATAGTATAATATGTTGTTTCAAGTATATTCATCAGTAATAGTATAAAAAAGTGTATAAGAAACCATATAACAAAAATGTAAATATAAAAAAAATATATGCAAAAAGACAGTTCAAATCGTCCAAAGCTTAAACCGATACCCAAAAAGTGCTCGTGTGTTATTGTTTTCGAAAGTCCTGGTTCTGTGTGTAATTAGTAACGAAAGCTTAATGTGCTCTTATTTTCTAAGTTCAACTTCATGTTGAATGTATTAAGGAATAAATAATCATAACAACGTCGCTCCTCGCTCACACGCATGAGTCCGGGTATTTAATGAACATTAGCAATAATGGTAGGGTGCCAACCGTACTCTAAAATAGAGTATTGTCTCTATATCATGTGGTCGTACTCTATAATCTATAACACTAATAAAGTACGCTAAATACTCTTTTTTTACAAAATGTTTGTGCACGTCCGTAATAATACGCAAAACTTAATCAGAATAAAAAGTCCACTATTTACAAAAATGGTTTGATTTAGTAATGATAACTGGCTGTATTCACTAAATACAATATCTTTAAAGACTACTGTTGAATTTAATCATTTAGAACAAATTATGAAGGAAAACTTAATTTAAAAGACTAAACATAGACATGGATACTTTATATTCAGAAGTATCAATTTTAAAATTGCTCGAAGCCGAATTGTTTAATAACGCAGACTTTATACAAAAATGCACCGCTGAAAAATGGCAATATATTTTTAAAAAATGTCCTCAAGATTGTTGTTTAAAAAAAATATTAGCTAATACTCTCTGTTCCCGCCACTTCAGATTTACAGAAAGAGTCTTTTCGGTCATGAATGTAAAGTGGCGAGAAGAGAGAACAGAGCTTCATGAATTTAATAAAAATGAGCTCTTGATTGAAAGAATGATGAAAAGAGTTAGAATGTTTAGACTCATTCAATACCTTTAAAAATAATGAAATTTGTTATGTGCCGCAAGAAGACTAAAAAATACCTTTTTAAAAGATAAAATAAATATCTCTTTTTATAAGTGCATACTCTTTTTCCTCCTTTAAAATCAGATATACTTTATTTCTGCTAAAAAAAGTTGGCAACCCTAAATAATGGTAAAGTAGCCTAGTTTAAATATCTTACTCGGAGGGCTCGGCGACCGATGAACAGATGATGGTGATCAATTATGAGTATTTAGGTGTCTGTAATTGTAAAAACTATAAAAATTAAGGCTAGCTATTTAAGGTCGCCCGCTTTCTTCATCAAAGTGTAATATTAAAAATAAGTTAATATTCAATGTACATTTAAACTAAAATCTTCATCATGTTTATAATTGAAATAGTTATTTAAGATACTGGAGAGCAGCAAAAAATAGTTATTTCTTTATTTTCCATATCTTTCTCTCTTCAACCTGTTACAGTCCACTGCTGGACATAGGTCTACCACATTTTGTGCCAGATATCTTGGTCCACCGTTTTCCTCATCCAGCCTCCGCCTGCGAACTTTCGCAAGTCATCGGTTCGGGCGTCCCACGCTACGCATGCCAAGACGCGGTATCCACTCCAGAACTCGTCTGCTCCAATGGGCTACCGTGTCCTTACTCACCAGGTGGCGCCACTGTAGAGTAGGGTCTGGAGGCATAGCTGCCAAAGGCGATTTATAAAAAAAAAAAGTTTTGTAAATGATCTCAATCATAGTCAATTAAAATAATCAATATTTAATTATTAAACATTGTGATCCTCATAATAGGTATAATGCTGTATGGTAGTTCAGTTGTTAATTGACACTACTAAACAATGATTACTTAAAATATAGGTATCATGTACATGTAATGAAAACCAGTTATTCTAGTATAATAACGTCTGAAATAACCTTATATATTTCTATTTACATAATTTTCGCTTATCAAATAGCATGACTTTTCGTAATTCAGACTTTAAATCTATCAAATGTATCGCCAAATAATCCATAATTGCAATAATTCCATGTTCAACACTTTTCAACCGGAAAATTATAATTTTTTAGTTTTCATCTCAAAACCGATTAAATCTATGTAAATTGAGTGTTTAGGACCTCACGCGACACTAGCGCCTCCTGATGGCAAATTCATTCGCGGTAGCCCCCATTGTGTTTTCTATATTAGTCGCAAATTTAATGATATATACCAGCTCTATATGTGTTGTCGTTTGTGCAGCGGAGCGCATGTGTCACGCGGCGCGGCAGCTGCCTAACTAACTATACATTACAAGGTCACCAATTAAGATAACACGCCGGACATCATCCCGAGCCGTCGTGCCTAGTCCCGCCTCGTCCTTCACTGTCCCCCATCGTCCCACACCGTCTCATACCGTCCCACATCGTTTCACATCGTCCCACGACGTCCTTAGCCATCCAACGCCGTCCCGTAAGAGCCGCCGCCACGTCGTCCCACTACATTAAATTAAGCAAGTGGTTAAATTTACCGTCAAGAGAGTTTAATCAGAGATAAGATTTGAGTGGCAATAAACGAAGGTTATGGCCATGTTATGGTGTAAATTGCAGTTAGCTGTTTACTGCGAAATTCAATACAGAATAATATGCGAATATAGAATAATTGATTTCAGGTCATCAAATGGACGATTTCTTGGGGCTTTTCCCAGAACTTTTACTGAATGATGTTACACGTCAAGTTTCATAGTTCTAGGTTAGACGAACGAAACCTTTGATTTCACTGTTAAAATATGCATTTTTTGCGAAATAAACAGCTTCATCCTTTTAAAAATGAAATTTTAGATACACGTATATATATAATATGTAATTTTAGGCCTTATTCAGAAACAGTGCATTTAAAATCTGACAAAATACCGTAATGCTATGAAGACCCGTTATCCGCGTAACATCGAGCCCTATATGCAATAAGGGTACTGGATCATATAAATAAATAAATACTTATCCAGTTCATTGGTATAACATTGTTACATAACTTATACTGTGAATGAAGCCATCTTCGTAGGTATCTCTGCTGCTACTACTCGTACACGATAACAGCTTACAACAGCGTGCATATCAAAGCTGTTTTCGAGAGATGTGGAAATATTTCAATATATATTAATTTAATTTAGGTCCATACAGAACACTTATGAAGGCAAACAGTAAAATTACTATTGATACCGCAGCATCTCCATATGTTTGCAACTAATCTGTGATCTCATTGTGGTATCACTTGTACATGGACAGTCTGCTGACTAGTCATTTCATCATCATCCTACAACGGCCCACTGCAGAGAAAGATTCTCCCACACGGCGTAGCTATGGAGAGTTTGGATCGTAACCCAACACGCGGGCCCAGTGTGTAAATTGGTCGGTGTAAAAGACTATCATACTAAGATAGTATCCGGGATGAAAGGCTTAACGTGCCTTGCGAAGCACGCAGGGCCTCAAGTTAATATATTCAGTCACGCATTTAACAATCGACCTAGGCTTTAGTTGCTTGACCGAACAATTTGTTATGGCAACCGAACGGGCTAGTGGCTACGCTATCGAACCCTCTAGTTAATCATAAGCTCATTATAAGACCCCACCGCGGGCACGAGCCTACCGTATAGGGTGTATAGGCTTTAGTCGTCAACGTAGGCCCAGTACAGATTGGCCGACTGCACACACAACCTTTGAATCTCTTCACAGGTTTCCTCACGAAGATTGCCTTCACCGTAAGAGCGTCGGATAAACGTACATAAAATTATGAAAACTCGTAAACAAATCGGTACGTGGCGGTATTTGAACCTGGGATCGGAAGGTAACAGTCCACACCAATGACCCACCGACGCTATTGTTACCCTATCCACCCTCTGGTTACCCACATCGAAATATAATAAATTCCCCGAAGATATTGTCACAGTGGTCGCGATCATATCTCGTACAATGCATGAGCGGCGATGACTACTCAACAAATAAGGTGTCCCATAAAAGGAGATAAAAAGGTAACGCACTTACCCGTCGGGATCGGATAGCGGGAGTAGTGTTGCCACTCAATAGTACACTATATAGTCTATCGATAAGCAATCGACAGTTGGAGAACGAAATAGTATCAATAGTATCCAAGCTATCGACTATATTGGTAGACCCATAAGCGTGATGTCACGGAAGTATGAATTGACCAGAGGTCCCAGAAGTTCGTTGACGGCCCTTTTAAAGATTTACTCTTTAGAAGATATTTTATATACCGCCGCGATTATTTAAGTATTTTCGATCGGACTTCATCAATCGAAAATACCTATTGAAGTTTACTGATACTATTGTACCGATCTGCAACATATTGTATTGACGATATCAATATTTAAAATAATGTCTGAGGTCAAGTATCGATAGTCAAACTGTCGATAGTGCGGCAACACTACGCTGAATGTTGGGCGCGGACAATCGACAATAGCGCGGTAAAACAAAACGCGGCGGCGCTCATTGTGCGGATAAACCGCGGCCATAAGTTACACGCGTATGAGCGCGGAAATAAAAGGACAAGAACAATAGCGCGGTCAATACGGTAGCCGCCATTTGCATATCGCGCATCGAGCCCTGCGCCCGCGCATGTCTTTGGTATGGACTTGCCAAACTACAAACGCCATACTTGCTTCATACTTGACCTTTTATCTGGGCACGGAGTGTTTAAAGTCGATTTAATGGGTAATAGGTACAATCTCACAGTTTTGTTCCGCTTTAACAGTAATGGATTTGGTAGTTTGAGATGTGTGCCGACCTGAAGAATGAAAGAGGCAGTGAAAATACTGAATACTGTGGCCTAAAACCTCCAGTCACAAGTTAGTAATTACTGTATGCTCTTACTTTGGGATCAATTTTCCACCTGACAGCTTGTTTTCTTGATAACTTACATAAATCTTTTAAAAACATCCACGACTAGGTATCTATCGCTTTCTACAACCTATTGCAGTCCCTTGTTGGACACAGATTGATCCCTTTTTTCGACAGACATCCCGGTCCGATGGCCGTTGGAGCAGACGAGTTCTAGACCGCGTCTTGGCAAGCGTTGCATAGGACGCCCTCCGGCCCGATGGACCTACGACTTGCGACAGGTCGCTGGTTGAGGCTGGAATTGAGGTTCACCGGTCCATCAAGCCAGGGGACTTCCTACGCTACTTGTAAAGAAGTCGCTACCTAGAGTATTTTCGTACATTTTCATCTTTTAACCTGGAAGACGGCTTAACAGCAATGCTTTTGGGGAATAGACAAGATAGAGGTATTTGCATATGGACCATATGCACATCTTTCTCAGGAACGATGATATAATAACAACGACTAATATATTTCATTACATGCGATGATACTAAAATAGAAAGGAAAATATTGCATAATATTAACTATCGATATTTATTGGTGATTCCGGTGGGTGGCGCGCGCCGGCCCTGCGCGCTATAGTTTATCGCTGCGCCCGCGCACGCTTTGTTTGCGACCGCGAATACACGTAGGTACATAAATATCAAAGGTATATTATTTCGAGAATCATATGATGTCTTCCAATATGCTAAAATGAAAATATATAGCAATCACCGGAACTTTTAAGTCTTAGTATTGTACTTATTCATTTGGCTAAGGCGTACTTATATATTACTGATTCACACTTATTTGTTATCATCATCATCATAAGCTCATTAAACGTCCCACCGAGGGGCACGAGCCTACCGTAGGGTGATTAGGCCTTAGTTGTCCATGCGGGCCCAGTGCGGATTGGACGACTTCACACACAACCTTTGAATCTCTTCGCAGGCGTGCATGAAGGTTTCCTCACGATGTTTTCCTTCACCGTAAAGCGTCGGATAACGTACATATATTTTCAAAAATTCGAAAGCACATTGGTACGTGTCGGGATTTGAACCTCAGCCCTCCCGGCAGGAAGGCGACAGTCCACACCATTGAGCCACCGACGCAATATAAATAAATATTTGTTACGATTTCGAAATTAATAAACTAAACAGAGAACTAAAAAAATGCTATACGATGTATCCATAAGTGAAGCAAATAAAAATATCATTCAGCGAACAAGGCATAAAAGGTATGATTTAAAAAAACATATTTGAAGTTCCAAATTAAAATTCAGCATTGGCTTAGTCCTGACGTCAGTGTTGTTTCACAACGTCCTTTCATCGGAGATGGCAACGCGTCAGTAGCGCGGTATGCAAATGCGAGTCGTCGCCGTAAATAGGCCGCGGGACACTTGAAGGACTGCCCGAACGTATGCAATTATTCTGGAAAATCTCCGCAGCTGTCACTCAAGTCAAATGCATGCTAATAGTTCACGTGCGTCCACGTGACACCGCCGCCCCGCCGCCCGCCCCACCGCTCACGCGCTGAAATAACACGATAGGTATGTTATAAAAACTATATTCTTATTCTAGCTATGCTCGGAGGTAATTAAAAAGGTTTTTTCGAAAATAAAATTTGCCAAAGTTTTCCTTATTACATCAACTACCTGCCAAATAAAGTACCGTCCAAATCTCTCCAGCCATTCCAGAGATTACCCAGAACAAACAGACAGACAGACAAAAAATTAAAAATTATATATTTTTGCGCATATACCGTGGGTACGTGGGTTGTTTTCATTAACAAAAAAAATGGTTATTTAGATAATACAAACAGACACGTTTAAAGGTTAATGTTAAATTAGGTACACTTTCCCTAAAATATAACTAACCGATGTAGTTCAGTGTCTCTCATTCAAGTTTGTTTAATTTCGTAAAAACACAGCCGAAAGGTTGGCTCCGTTGGTTCATTGTTTATCAAAGGCTCTCCATAAACATCATATGAACCCTCAGCGTTTAGGTTTTTTCGTAATTTATCGATACCAGAATCGCTTGTCATATTTTCACGCAAATAAAAGTAAATACAAAAAAAATAAAACTTTTTGTAAATATAATCTTATTTAAAAATTAAATACATGGTTTACTAAGTTGGCGAATGATGAACAATAGCAACGATCCAACAATGATGTAAAAAGTATAGATTCGTGATATGCTCACAAAATAATCGAAAAAGTGTTCCGAATGCAACGACAGCACACACACATATTTCGAATGAGCGTACATTTACCTAAACAAAAGAGTACAAACTGTACTCTCTTCGGTGGTTCGTTTTTGAGCACGGATGGCGTATCTACCTTTATATGTACTGAATATCATTGCGATCCAATTATTCATTACTTTATTATAATTACACGACGATTATAATACATGACGCTCTCGATAATAAGGACTAAAAGACGCAACCAGGCAACCTAATTTTATTTGTAAATTTTCAACGTGCGTTTTAACCGTTACGATTTCATCATGATTACATTAAAGAAAGAGCTACGAAAACGTATCAATAAGTCGTATATCGTCATATACATTTATAAAGGTGTGCATCATGATAGCTATACTGAGCAGGCCTGGGCTCTGCAGTTGGCCGTTATAGGCGGATGATGATGATGTTGTGTGATGACTTTACATATGGTCCCCTAAGAATGTAGTTTGTATGTCAGTCCTTAGTTTTCATGCTAGAGATATGCTTCATCATATATGTGAATCCTAACAAATAATGTAAGAAAATACGTCTTTCGAAGTCTATATTGTTTAGTCTAAGTTTTGGACACAGGTTGGAAAATAGCATTCCAGCATTATGTATTTTACTGCTGAAACAGAGAGTACGTTTTAGTAAGGCTCACCGACATATAGGTGCAAATAAACCACCATTACCATTTTCAAATTTTCTAAAAAACGGATGACAGGACAGCGGCATAAAATAAGAGGACCCTTTTCATACACGATGACAAACTTGGGCCCTCTCAACTGGGTGGGTTTAAATACATTGAGTACAACCGTGTAGTCAATAGAATATGAGCGCATATACTAATACTATACTATATATTTAAATGTCGCCTAAGCTAAGGCACGTACTTAATTTGTACTTCATTTATAAAAGCGTTCTATTTATTTAAAGTGTTTTGAGTTTACACATGAGATTCAGTCTGAATGGGCACACGTGGCGATCTGCAGAAATGAAACTGCTTGACAGTCACTAAAGGGGCTTTTTATGGTTGGGAAAACGCGGCTCTACTAAACTATAAGTGCATATTACAAGTTTTGTGTCATCAATAACTTTATTTTAAAAAAATATACGATATTTAAGGTAGGTAACGATTTTTGGATAACACTACCTAACATGAGGCAAATTTCCTATTGCAGAGTAAGTAAACAACTACTTATTGTGAACACTTTCATTACGTAAGTATGAGTAGGTACATATTTTGAATGTGTCTATTGTATTAAAATAGACTCATTTTAGTTATATTGAATTATAGTAGATGCAACTGGATCAAACAAAAGGAATTAAAACATTAACCTAGACCTGGATTAGATATGGGAAAGAGATTTTAATGTTTTGAAAGTCAAGAAAACATTGAACTTGCAGAAATTACTTATCATACACCGCTGAGGAGCTGGGCAGCCCCGGGACGGGACGCCAGCAGGTAACGAAGTACCAACCATACTTAATAATCGCAGAAAAACTTATCAGTGACATCGGAAAATTGTGTTGGCCCGTCCCACGACCAGCTGCAGCTTTTTGCCCGCGGACCCCGAAATGCCCGTCTAATGTATAATTCAATTGATTCCATTAGCAGGAGTCGCTCGCGGGTCACCATCATATGTATGGCGCTCTAATAAATTGTATGGAGCCGCGTTTTTCGGGAACCCGGAGGCTGCCGGCCCGCGGACCGCACAAAAACTGTATCGCTTCATGTTTATGGACGCCGGGACGTGTCGCCGGGACGAGGTACTACATTTTTGAATGACGTTTTGATACTTCATTGGAACATTGACGTGAAAGTAGGCTGATTTTAGTGTTCACCTTGCTGTTTCACTGCTGGACTTACTGCTTAAGCTCGATATCCTGTTCTTCCGCTTTTTCACATCGTCTCCACGCGTTCTTATGGCAAGTCGTCGGACTTTACCGTTCTGGGCGTCCTACGCTACACTAACTCATCTGCTCCAGCGGCCTTCGGTTCTGCGACATTCGCGACCGGCCTGCTAACACTTCAAGTAGCTTTACAAAGATACATTTCTTGTAGTATCTATTAACTGTACTATGTAAGCATTAGTTAAACAATCACCAGCTTTATGACCATCATGATGTAAAGAGCGTTTGAAAATAAATGAACTATTTTAATTGTAGAAAACACTTAGGCTGGCATTTAAGCTCAAAACTCAATTTAATAAAATCTTAACATAGTGTATATATGCTGATAAGTTTCCATTGAAGTACTTAAAACGTACAATCATTGGATATGACTATTATTGTTTTAGTATTGTGTATAGAGTGATGATGCAAGGCAATGGTGCGCCCGCGCTGGGATTCCATTAAACATTCCTGGCGCGGCCATGGCGGATGGCGGCCGATCCCCAGTGTTGCCACCTTAGATTTAGAAAGAGAGCTTTTTGAGAAGATAGGGCTAGATTGAGCGCATGCAAAGATTATATATTTGTTCTAAAAATGCCGAAATAATCATGTCATTGAACCATTTTTTTTTGCTCCTAAAAAACGTCATCATGACCGATGAAAATAGCAAAAAAGTACTTGTTGCATGTCGAAAACTTCATAATTTGGTATATTTTGAAGACATTGCAAAGACCTAAATTGCTCTTTTCGGCTAAATCGTTAAAAAGGAGTTTCACCTATACTAAAAGTGCTAGATCTGGCCACTAAAGGGCTGGGATGAAACTGCCGATCCCGCGCTTTATTTATTGGCACCGGCGCCGCACGCACTCCGCTCTTCACGACAAAAACTCCATGACACTCCAATACTTCCACGGTGTGCTATTAACTGACATTCATACATGCTTTTATTGGATTCAAATTTTATTTTGGATTGAATTGGAGGTACATTTACTAATGGTGCAGTTTTATATGTATACAAATGTAGTTTGTATTATATTTACATAATCGGATAATAATTAACCCGCACTGGGCCCGCGTGGAGGACTAAGGTCTAAACATCCTATACGGTAGGGTAGGCTCGTGCCCCTCGGTGGAGTCGTTTAATGAGCTTATGTGATGATGATGATGATGAATTATTTTATTTGATACTTTGCACTGTAAGAATGAATAACACACACGCTTAGAATTGGAGATAGGCATGTTGTATGCCATATTTTAGTTACATTTATCGAAAACTAACCAATTTATGGGCCCTTTACTTCGTCGGGTTCCCTTTCGTCTTTAAATAGAATGGGAAAATGAGTAGGTATTGAACACATTCAATAGCGCTACTCAATGACACTGTGTGATACGATTTTGATTCAAGTCAAGTAAAAAATAACAATAAATTGCAGTGCCACAATACAATACACTTACGGTGGAAAGAGGCCGCCGGGCAGTATGAGTTTGATGTCATGGAAGATGGGCCGGGTGCTGGTATGGGATGCAACCTGTTCAGATAGTCCATTGGGTCTAGCGCTATGAGACTTTTATAGGAAATTACAAAAATGTCGATTAAAATTTTAGAAATGAAAAATTAATCGTTAAACCTAAAAGGAGATCGAAGAGCTGCCAACTGCCTTGGACAATCAAGGAAAGCTGCCAGTATCTTCAAAATATTGCCTAAAGCGACCTCTCAATATTTGTTTTATTGATAATAATTAATTTTTAATGTTTGTAGAGTAAAATTCTTGTTTTAGTATTAACTTTAAAAAAATAAGTAGTGATCCATGACAATGACAATAATCAAAACAAGTACTCTATTTATGTTTAGTTACAACTTCAGATAAATATACAAGTATGTATAGAAGGTCTTGATTTTAAATTTTCCTTGTCTATGTGGAAACTTTTAATAATTAGTTTTTAATAGTTTTAATAATTTTTATTCTGTGTGATATACATATATAACCTAAATGAACTTTGAAAATGAAAATGAAAAATTCCTTTATTCAATTAAGTCTTCAAAAGACACTTTTAAATCGTCAAATAATAATAAACTTTAAAACTAGTTTGAATCTACCACCGGCTCGAACAGTTGGTTCTACTGTGAAGACTCTGGCAAGCAACTCAGTGCCTCTTTTTGACTGTTTCCTTTGAAAATAAATAAGTAAATAGTCTACTACATTAAAAGAAGACCAAAACCAAAACAGAGCGGAATCCTCAGCTAAAGATCGAGCGCCGCTTCTCACGGGTGCACTTTCAGAGTCATTAGTTTCATTTTATTTATTGCGAGCGACGTTTCCTAAAAAATACGGGGACCTCGGGCCGGTTGCAGCCACTTTTTACGACGACAAAAGAGTGCGGAAGTTATGCTTCGGGCGCATTACGCACAGCTCATTAAGCTCCATTCTCCTCTCTTAAGTGAAAGCACAACTATATTTATTGCTGTACGCTTTGACAACCCTGTCCGGCGACGGCGTTTGAACTGGAACACCCCCGCGGTCGACGCTCACAATCGATTCTATGCTTTGATACAGTTTATGTAGGGGTGTTTTTCCTATAGTTAATGTATCATATTTGTCGAGGGATGTCAAGCGGGAGAATTATGTCGTGGAAAGTTATATTGTCATTATTTTATGACGTCTTCATCGCGAGGGCGGGGCCCGCGGACATCGGAACGGATTCATTGCTTGCCCTCTAGCGTACGTGTATTTTTGGAGCGACATCAACATAAACATTATTTAGAAACACATATTTTATTGGCTTTTTAATTGATAAACAGATATTTTAATCACTTGACGGCATGCGATGCTCTCGCAATGGACACTTGTTGATCTGTGTCTGTGTTTTTAAAATAGGAGAGAGACAACGAAGTAATGAGATTTTGGCCGTTTACAGTTATTCGCTCGGTGAGAAGAATGTTTCGCGTCAAAGTCAAGACAAAGTGTATTTTTATTATTTTTTTTTTTTTTTTTTTTTTTTTTTTCGGAATGACTTATTGCTGTTGGCGCAGGTGGCCTTCAGCGCTTCACCGGACATTGGCGAGCGAGATGGCTCTCAGCCCAAAATTTAAGCAACGGGGCTAAGGGTGTCCCAGAGTGGGACGCGAACCTCGGCTTAGGGCGTTGCTGGGGGGAGGGCTAGGAACCTAGTATATACGTTTGGGGAGAAAAACGACGGGCACGTGCCGGTAACGTGAAGGACTAGTCGAACCTAAGCGGATTCGCGGCGAAGGCCCCCGCCGGCGGGGACGGAATTCGTCTTGATGTGTTCGTGTGTTCTGAAGCAATTGAGATGCTTTACGCTTTTGGTCTGTCGCAATGGCAACAGTGATCGGATCATGGACAAAGTGTATTATTTATTTAAATTAGACTTACAAAAGTCACGGTTCATAAGAACGTGACTTAAAAGAAAACGTGATAAAAAGAAAATTAAAAAACCAACAAAGCACAAAGAATTAATTTGATACTTGAAAAAAGCACTTTACTGGTTTGGCCTGTTTGAGAAAGGAAACACCAAAGAAAACCATCAGTAAGCCTTTTTAAACAATTTAATGTACAAATTTTTATAAACACTAAATAGCTGAGCAGTTACGACCATAGATTTTTTATGACGTTATAGTTGTCGATAGTATAAGTAGTACCCTTTTTCAAAGGTGTTTTTTATTCTAGCTTTACATGTGTAATTTCACGCTGGTTTCCTGGGAGAGTGGTAGGTACCTATAACTTTGGTCAAGTCAAGTAGAACTTTTTTTTCATCATCATTCAGCCTGAACGGGCAACTGTAGCGCACAGGCCTTCACGCCCAGCCATAACTACGGGGATTGGACCGTCACCCACGCGGGCCATTGGGATGGCGTTAACGACTACCATACCTCTATGGCTACATAACATGTAGCCGAGCGGGACCGACGACGGCTTAACGTGCCTTCCAAACACGGAATCATCTTTCTTTTTCGAACCATCAGGTGATTCAGCCCGCAATGTCCTACCACAGACATCGAATAATACAATTAGACTGGACAAGCGCCAAGTTTATAGGCAGTCCCAGTGTCGCAATTTTTTCGGTTCTTACCTGTGAAAAGTTATTATATTTCTTGGTAAATTTACTGATTAATTGCGATGATGGTATGTTACACAGGATGGCATTTTGGAAGAAAACGGTAATTTCTTCTAATATTCGTGCGTCTTGACTCGTCTCACAGAGCGTAAACTGGTAGCCTGTGTATGCTCGTTGAGCTTACATTTGTCGCACTTTAAACGCGGCTTGCCCCATCTCCTGTATTGGGAAATCTGTGGTCCTAACCAAAGTAGGACAATCTCCCAAAGCGACGCTTCCCCGCGGGATTCAAACCCACGAGCTCCGCACGCAGCGATCTAAGCCGAACGTTATGCTCACTACACCACGGAGGCAGATTTTTAAAACCATAAGGGAAAAAATATTTGACGACCTATTTGGTGTTGAGGTTGAGACGTCGACTGCAGCACCAAGGATTCCGGGTTCAATCCCCGGGCAGTACAAACAGTGTGTATGAACATGTCTGTTTGTAATGGTCTGGCTGTTTTATATGTATAATATGTATGTATTTACAAAAAAAAAAGTTATAAGTATGTTTATCCGTTGTTAAGTACCCATAATACAGGCTTCACGCTTAACTTGGAGCTAGATGGCGCTATGTGAATGTTAGTGGATATTTATTATATACATCACATAGGTAGATACTTGTTTTTCGTTTCGGTGAGGGATGCCTGTCGTGGGAAGTATTGTATTTGTACTGGTTATATTAGCTTTCTTGTTTATTTTACAATGATTTAACACATACATTTGAATAGTAAATTATTCTGTATCGTGATTTTTGGTTCCGAAAACTATAAACACGATAAATAATGCAATGTCTGTAATAAATATGAAGTTCAGTGATTTAAAAACATTTGTCATGCCGGGTGTGTTTTTTACATCTACAAATCCTTTTATTTCACGGATTTATAATCACTTATATTTAAAGTGTTTTTTTTTTCATTCCAAGCGACATCTGTTCACGAGGAACTGCACTAAACATAACAATATTTGCTTTATTGTAAAGGGAGAACATGGGACGGGGTTCGTTGTACAAGCACATTCAGTAGAACAGTTGTAAAAACTAGTAAAACGTATAGATGGCGCTTTTGAGCACATACTTTGAAATTTAATATTTTAAATATTTCTCATGTTTATTGTTCAACAAATTAATTTTTTAAAATTGTTTTTTAGTAATTTGACAGATAATATAATACGTCTATTGTTATTATATAACAAACGGATATAAGATATTGCACCCACTTATTCCGTATGGCGTAATGTTAAAATTTTCCACTAGATGGCGCTAATTAGACATGTTTATTTTAAGTTAGAAATAATCTTATCTGAGTTGGTATAAAAATATCTGGGATTTAATTAACTTAGGTACTATATTTTTAAAAATCATAATAAGTTCGCATTAATTTATTCGTAGGATGTAACAATTTCAACAAACTCAAAAAGAAAACAAGTTAATCAGTACTTCTTAATTTACTTCATTCCGTCTCCTTAAATTGATATACGTACTTATGTATTACATATTTTCATAAGATTTATGTTTTCTTTTTACTAAAAAAGTATCTAAGTATGCTGTCTGTTGTTATGTACCTGATTACGTACCCATCATTGAAATAAAAGACAATGCTTGTATTGCCAGCATCTTGGAGAATAGTTGCTTAGTTTGGGGCTAGATGGCGCTGTGAGAATTTCGGTAATATTATTATATTTTATGGATTTTGTTACGTTTTTTTAATGTTCGTACAATTTACAAAATAAAGTTTCATTAAAGTTTTTACACAGTATCGGGCGTAGATTATTCCTGTACATAAACCAATTGACTTACTATGGAGCGGAACTTGGGGGTTACCGCCAAGTCTTAAAACTGTATTACTATAATGATGCGTCAGTATTTTTGTACCAGAAAAGGCGAATCACTATTATTGTAATTCTGTTTTCAGAGATTGTGTACGTAAGTCCTTGAACTGAACACCTCTTTTTTAAGGCCAATCAAAAGACGCCAGCAGCTTTATCAGTACCAAGCTTTATATTTTTAGCGTTATATTGATACCAACGCAAAAGGTTGCAAACTGATGCCTTAATAGATAATTTCTAGAAACCGGAGTCTGCCTCCGTGGTGTCACTACACCGTTGTTTTCGTTGATTTTAACTCGCTGCATGAACTGGGGGTCATGGAATCGAGTCGTACGTGAAGATCACGTCGCCAAAGTCACTGTAAAAATTACCCAGTTTGGTTCTGAGGACAAACTTGCAGGCTGAATCAACTGGTTGTGACAAAAGTTCCGTACTCCGGGAGGCACGCCAAACTTTTGGTCCCATTGACTATTATGGATGGCACCAATCTGCATTGAGCCTGTGTGGAAGATAACAGCCCTATCTCCCGACATCTATGCTGTGGGGCATGGCCTGTGCTCTGCAGTGAGAAGTTATAGGCTGATGATAATGATGAAAATGTACTTCCAGTGGCGTGGTCGAAGCAAAGCGGTTGCTCGAACTCACTTGGGATTTATGGTTCAAAGAGACTGAACACTTACAACAAAGCCTCCAAGTATATTGGACTCAAATAAATGAACAATACCCGGTAAAATAAAACGGCACTTTTAGTAAACAAATACTGTAATAGGGTGTCCCCAAAGCATTTCGCTCGCGCCTAGGTCAGACATTGATACGCCACTGTAATTCTTCTCCATCTTAGATAAAAAAAGTTCTCTATTTTATAACCCAGATTCCGATCAATTGGAACAAACGACGAAATCCTTAGTCATCTAATAGTGGCGGTGGGATCGATGGTAAACATATGGTAGCCAAATACGGACGCTCGATAGAGCAATGGCCAGCCACAGCGGTGCTACCATGCTTCCCAGTGTAACACGTGTCGCCTTGTCCGGTGAGTGAAGCCCAGGGCTGCCACTCCAACAGAAATGGGCTTTTTATTTATTTATTTGGGTAAACATACTGTATGTAAATGTACAAATTATTGGACAGTTATATTTATATGATGTTGCACAGTATTACAAAAAATATCACTGGCACCGTCTGCCACGTATTAGCTGTATAAAATTAGCATTGTGAGGGAGAACAATGTATTCGTTGACAGTTAATTATTCTGGCAATTCACATTAATATTACTATAAGCAATATTTTGTAAATATGTATCAGTAATCATACAATTCAAAAGTTTACAAATACATTTAGTCCTCAATGTGGACATTGCTACACTTTTTAAGTTTCCGATGTCCTCTCCCTCTTTCTCTACATAGATCTCCATCATTCGGTGAAAAATAATACTAAACCCAAAAGAAGTTGGTTCAACTCTGTCAAATCGCTTTCTTATGAATAGCAATTAGTAGCAACCAACCTGCAGTGTGTTAAGAGACAACCAACGCTGATAAAGGTAAGATTTAAGTCGCAGTATCTACGTTTTCACAGCTTGTCTGACTCTTAACATAGAAGATAATATAAAAAGAATATCTTGTCGTCAGCTTCTTGCTATTAGCCTGTACCCAGATACACAAAACAAATAACCCGGTCTACTGACTCTCTAGATACGGCCACCTGTTTCAAGCCAGTCATCCGGATTATCTGGCCAAGCCAAGTACATAATTAGTGTAACGTCAGAATGAAGTAAGTTAATGGCAACTGCAGAATCGATGTTGTGTAATAATGATTTCTTTAAGTAAAACAAGGATATCTACGGCTAGACTCAGTGGGACGGGTGCAGAATCAGTGGAAATGAAATGTCCACTAGATACCAAAAATAAGCTTGAATAATAATAGATATAGCTCAAACACAGCGGAGATGGGACAGCATTATCTGCAAAATAAATTATGAAAATCTTTTAAGCTGTAGTACGGGTTCGGCGCGTGCCAGGCTTTTGGCCTTGGGTACTCCTGAAGCCGGCTACTGGCTTCACGCGCACCCTTCGTCAAAAACAGGAACTTTTCTTGAGCCTGACACGCTGCGAATCGCAACCAGTCTACGGCTGGGGGTTCCGGTCTGCGCTCCACATATATGTCCCTGCGGCAGTGATCTCGACCAGCTGGGACATCATGGTCTGTCTTGCCAAAAAATGCAGTTCGCTTCTCGAGACATGCCGCACTTAACGATGTCATACGCCGGTCTCTTGCCACCGTCAACGTGCCAAGTCTACTTGAGCCGACTGGTATTGCAAGAGACGATGGCAAAAGGCCGGATGGCATGAGTTTGATTCCATGAGGGATGGGCCGGGTGCTAGTATGGGATGCAACTTGTGCAGACACGCTGGCCCCTTCCCATCGTACAAACAACAGAGCTGGTGCGGCTTGTGAAGCGGCTGAAAAAGCCAAAGCATGCAAATACAGGGGTCTGCATTCCGTTCGGTGTCGAGACCCTTGGTCCGTGGGGTCCTAGTGCTTTGAGACTTTTCAAAGAAATTTCCAAAAGGTTAGTCGACGTCACAGGTGACCGAAGATCTGGCAGCTACCTTGGACAAAGAATCAGTCTGGCATTCCAAAGGGGTAACGCTGCCAGTATTTTCGGAACTTTGCCGAAAGGAACTTCTTTAAATTGTATTTTTTAGTTTTAATTATTTATTTTTAAGTGTTAGGTGTAATATATTTTAGTTACCGAATAATGTAATGTAATAAATATAGACTTCAATTGTTTATTTTTATAATAGATATCAAACATGGTTCATGTTTGGTGTAGACAGCCCTAGCGTCGCGACTGCCCACCGTGACGCACTCCATCTCGTTACCATGACGACGGCGACTGTTGACGCGTCGCCATGGACACGCTCCCAACACCAAAATAATAACAGCAGGACACTGACTCGATCATGAACTATTCACTACCACTGAGTCCGATGACACCTCAAATCGATGTAAACTGATATTCTAATTTCGAATGTGTAACGGCCATGACAGCTCGTGTCGTGAGACTGTCGAGTGCGAGGGTGTGATAGGGATGTGTTGCTTCTACTGGCTGCTGTGGGAGTGCTACTTACTAGTGGTGCGTGCGGTGCAGCATGAGCGTGTCGGTGCGCGCCGTGCTGGTGGAGGGCCCGCAGGCGCCGGGCTCCCGCGCCAAGGGCCGCGTACGTACATATGTTAGCACGCCCAGGGCGCTCTACAACAATGCCAAGCTCAAGAGGGACCCTTCTGGTGAGTAAACCACACAAAGTATACCAATGTACGCTGATACGATATCTGTTACTGAAAAATTTACTATTTAGTCTTACTTATTAAAGTGAAGAATTGTGTCTGTATTTAGAATGATGACTAAATATGATCTGCCATTATACCATCTGTATGTATGTTAATACGGATTGTGGTCGATTTGTTTGTATTTACGTATACCATTTAACTAAAGTTTGCATAAAAACTGACCAAAATGTACAATTAATTACGGTTATGCGAAATCGTAAATTGATGGAGATAAGATTAGCAACTGCTGCGCGAACATAAATCAACATTAATGTGGAAAGCTACAACACGGATTGTGTGTATATGTAAGTATACCTTTTCTTTTTAAATATTTGTGTGTTATAAGTATTAATTCTACATGGATTAATTTTATTACGCGATTGTATTTTTGTTAAAACTTGTACAAACAAAACTAAAGCAGTGTGCGAGAAGCTTACTACCAGTACTACCAAGTTTTGAACGGGACGATTCACACGCGATTAATATAAATAAATAATAATAACCGCCTGTCTCTATTACAATGTGAGACTAGTTTAATGGCAGGCGTCCGTAGTCTCTCCCATAGCCCAGTTATCCAGTCCACCAAAACCCAATTCCATAGCCCAGTATCGTAGTTTCCATATACTTACAATAGTCTACACCTACTATCAAGAAGTGTGCCCCGGAATTGGCAACCGGGCAATTAGCGGTCTTTCGGCTTCTTATTCCTTCCGGCGTAAGTCCCGACCTCATGGAAGACGCTTTGGTGACATCCCCTAAAAAAGGTGACCGCTCAGATCCGTCCAACTACAGGCCAATAGCATTACCTCTGCCTCTCGAAAATAATGGAATCCATTATTACGGTCACTCTCCGGTATCTTGAGGGTCACCAGTTTGCTTAGCGACCATCAGTACGGCTTCCGTCAGGGTCGGTCGGCTGGTGATCTCTTAGTATACCTGACGCACCGATGGGCACAGGCGATCGAAAGTAGGGTGAGGCTGTGGCTTTTAGTTTGGACGTGCGAAGGCCTTCGATCGGGTTTGGCATAAAGCGTTACTATCAAAGCTTCCATCCTACGGGCTTCCCGAGAAATTATGCGAATGGGTCACTAGCTTCTTAGCTGACAGAAGCATAAAGGTCGTAGTTGACGGCGAATGCTCTGACCTCATGTCTGTTAATGCTGGTGTCCCGCAAGGCTGTGTGCTATCACCTACGCTGTTCCTCTTGCACATAAATGATATGCTACAAATCAGTGGCATTCATTGTTATGCGGATGACAGTACGGGTGATGCGTTATACACCGGCCGCGCTAACATTTCTCGGGAAAACGTCATTGAAAGCCGAAACAAACTTGTGTCTGAAATCGAAACGTCGTTTGAGAAAGTATCAGACTGGGGTAAACTTAATTTGGTCCAATTTAACCCCAAAAAGACGCAAGTTTGCGCATTCACCGCAAAAAAATTGCCTTTTGTCACATCGCTCTGTTTCGAGAGCACTCCTTTAACTGCCGCAGCCAGTATCGAGATTCTTGGTGTCGACATATCGAGCGAAGTCCAGTTTCGTGGCCATCTAGAGGGTAAGGCTAAATTAGCCTCGAAGAAGCTTGGCGTGCTCAATAGATCGAGACGGTATTTCACACCGGCTCACCGCCTGCAACTTTATAAGGCGCAGGTTCGACCTCTAATGGAATACTGTTCTCATCTTTGGGCAGGGGCTCCCCAGTACCAGCTTCTTCCTCTAGACCGCATTCAGCGAAGAGCGACTCGAGTTGTCGATTGCCGTGATGTTTCGGCTAGGCTTGACTCCTTGGCGCTGCGTAGAGATGTAGCTTCATTATGCATTCTCTATCGCATATACCATGGGGAGTGCTCCGGGGAACTGTTCGGTCTGATCCCTGCCGCCTCTTTCCGCCATAGATCTACGCGGCAACTCTACCACCCCCACCACCTTGACAGTTGGCAAAGCACTACAGTGCGTTTTAACAGAAACTTTCTGCCCCGCACCACAAAATTGTGGAATGAGTTGCCGCATGCGGTTTTTCCGGACAGATTCGACCTGCAAACCTTCAAGAAAAGAGCGTACTCTTTCTTAAAAGGCCGGCAACGCATCTTGTAGTACCTTTGGTGTTGCAAATGTCCATGGGCGGCAGTATTCACTTTCCATCAGGTGATTTGTCTGCTCGTTTGCCCCCTATACTATAAAAAAAAAAAAAAAACCTGGTGGGGGTCATCATGGGTTGTATCATATTGTGCATTCTGTGATGGCATCCGCCACATACAAAAATTAACATTCGAAAAAAGGCCTCTGTGCTGTTGGCTTCGGCCCCACACATGCCTTCCAAAGGACTGGGCCACTATTTGGCCCGTTAATATTAAGGATAATAATTATAACAATATCCCCTGTTCTCACTACTCACCCGGTGAAGAAAAGCCAGGGATAGGCTAGCCGCAAAACAGTAACAAACAAACAAACAAATCATTTATTTGCTAGACATAGGTGGTCATAGTAAAAATGCATTTTGTCTTATGTCTGGCACGAATCCGTGACAAAGTATACCAGTGATTAAAAAATCTTAGCATAATATATTTAATTGCCGTGCATGTTAGCTATTTGTCCTTGATGGTACAGATACGGGCTGTATGTACCTAAGGCGCTGACCGCCCGACGCCGACGCCCGCGCCCAAGGGCTCGCGTGCCGCCCTACACCACTCGTCATGATACTCTTTCCACATGCGAATTAAGCTTCTCGTATATAATACCTACAAGTAACTATCTTTATAAATGAACAGTTGATTAAATAACTTAGATTGATTTAAGATTTTGACGACCCATTTGGTGTAACGGTTGAGTGTTTTCTACGTATAATATGTATGGATTTACAAAAAATATGTTTGTAAGAATGTTTAAATCCGTTGTTTAGTGCCTATAATACAGGTTTTACGCTTAACTTGGGGCTAGATGGCGCTGTGTGAATCATCATCATCATCATCATTACAGCCCAATTATGTCCACTGCTGAACGAAGGCCTGTGTGAATGTCAGTGGATATTTATTTTACTAAGCAAATGAGTGCGCAACTCAGCTGACAACCAAACTGATGATGAGTAGATGCTGGTGAATATATTGCTGGCTATCCCATGTACATATATAAATATCGACTGACATTCACATAGCACCATCTAGCCCCAACTTGAAGTATGGATACGAAACAACGGATAAATACATATATTTACATATACAGATAATTTACATATAATTTACTAGGTGGTAGTCTCGGTACGGGTGGGTGAGGATACGTTGGAGCGGGTTTCGCCGTCATGGCCCACTCTTCTATTTTGAGGGGGATGCGCCAAGGTGGTGAACTAGTCCCACATATGCTTCGATCATTCATCAGACGCGGAAATCTAGGACCTCCCAACTTTACATCAAAAACAAAAAAGGGAGTTGTGGCCCTCCGGTGACCCCACTGACTCGGCGAAACGTCCGTGTTATGTTATGGTTATATTTGACTACATATGTGTAGTGTTGTTTTACTTCAGTGTTCTGTGTCACGTCGAGCATCGATGGCTCATTGGTGTGGACTGTTGCCTTCTAATCTGGAAGATGCAGTTTCAAATTCCGCCACGTAACAATGTTATTTTGATTTCTCGAAATTATATGTACGTTAATCCGATGATCTTACGTTGAAGCAAAACATCGTGAGGAAAACTGTGCGCACGCCTCCGATGAGATTGGAAGGTTGTGCGTAAATTCGGTCGATCCGCACTGGGCCCGCGTGGACGACTAAGGTCTATACACCGTTTACGAGTAGGCTCGTGCCTTCCGGTGGGGACATAATATGAGCTGATGATGATGTTCTGTGTCACTCCAGTCGAGCAAGCCTATGCATGGCTAAGCGTGGTTCTCCCACACGCTTAGCCGCTAATTTACATTAACAACACAGAAAATAACTATTTATGTGCAAGTGACACTTAATCAAAACAGTAACCATCCAGAGATCCAACTCCACACAGCAATACTTATAATTGAATGACCAATTTCATTAATTTAAAACGTCACAAAACTATAATACTTAATGAGTTTAACATTACTTGTGCTATTATATTGCGGAAATTTTGTTTTTGTAACGGAGCAGCAATATTGTGGTAAGTGCTAATGATGCTCACATATATACATTATGTCGGCTAATCATCCGGCTTACTCGCTACTCCCACGGCCGCCCGCAACACCAAACATGATCAAATACGTAAGTAATATCACTTTTGTTCTTTGGTATGTTTTAAGTTAATTTCAGTGTAACAAATCTTATTTCTTCAACACCTTTCATTCAAGTCTTACACTTATATTTTGCCACAGAATCATAAAAAAACTAAGAGCATAATTATGATTGGTGCAATAGTTTTTTATATTATAAAGGATGAGCAGTTCGATCACCAGATGGTAAGAGATACGCTCGCCTATGTAGTTTCCAGGTGCCCCGATTTGTGAAGGACGTCCCAATTTTAAATTGTCTAGGGACGCGTCCCAATTTTAAATTGTCAGGGGACGCGTCCCAATTTTAAATTGTCTGGGGACGCGTCCCAATTTTAAATTGTCTGGGGACGCGTCCCGATTTGTACCTTATCGGGACGTTAAATAAAGTATTTGACAATGTTGAAGGGAATCATAGTCTATTTTACAATTATTTTGTAAACTATATTAATCTGATTGTATTTAAGGTTGAGATTGATTCAAAAATCGTATTTATTAATACGATTTTATGTGATATTTCACAAGCACAAACATTTCCAGATCCTAGTGATCCTTGTGGAGGCACTGGCCCTTTGCTTGGCAGTGCCGCTCTACCTGCCGCTGGGAGCCGGGCTCCGCTACGGTGGTGGCCACGGGTACCCCGCGAACTACGGGTACACCGCGAACTACGGGTACCCTGCAAACTACGGGTACCCAGCGGGCTACGTACCAGGATACGTACAGCCGACCTATCCGGGTTATGTTGGATAATACAATAATATTCATTAAGGCTTCCATCAGCTCACATTGCCAATTTCTTTTGCAATAATGTCGAGAATGTCTTATTCAAATAAAGGTATATTTATTTATAGGAGATTTTATTAGCTAACGCCCCGTATTAATTTTGTTTGTTTTATGTAAGTCAAATCACCATAATATTATTCTATATCGCGTCCAACTATGAAAAGATTGCTTCCCCATAGATTTCAATGTTTCCTTTTCATATTTTGGTCTAATAATTATATTTTCCCATGCTCGTAAAGAACAAGGATAAGCTAAACGTTACCGAAATAAATGAATGGCATAATAAACGATAAGCTATTTACTTAATCAAGACAAATACCTAACAAATACAAAGCAACTACATAAATGTATAAAGTTATGTAATAAGAAGTTACGGAAATTTATAAATTTATGTAGTTCTTTGCATGTATATTTATAGACTTAAATAAACCCCGTGAAGCAGTATACCTACATGGCCTCAGTAAATCTCAAATTCACATTCACTATAAACTCTTCTACGTTATAAGTTAACACTCTACCAACGCTACGGTATTTGTGAGCTGGCAGCCCTACTGCGGTGCGTTGCGCTGCAACTCATTTTAATTTAATACGCTGGTCCCAACACTGGGAAATTTATTGCTCTGTATATAATGTTATGTCTTTCTGTATAATATTATGGCCGGGTCATAGGAAATGTTTGTGCTCCAAAAAAAGAGATGACAAATTGTGTAAGTGTTTATTCTTGACCTAAGCATACATAATTTTGACATCTGGGTGAAAATTTTGCTTTTGCCAGCAACACAGCTGCAATTGAACACTCAGTTGGAATTTGGCGCCACTAACCATATATATTTCATAACTGTTGAAAAACTTTTATCTAAATAAGTTTATTTTGCACAAAGGAACTTATAAACATGAAAATACAATAAGGTCTACTTTCAGGAGTTCTGCATAAACCCGCTTCTCATTCAACATGTCTTATTGAGTATTGTTATAATTGTATTGTAAAATCTAGTTTATCTGCTCATAATTTTGTTGGCGAAATTGCGGGGATAAGTTTATGCATTTTTTGTTTGTTGTAACTTAGATTCGACGAAATCGGTGTATTTTAGATACCAATAAAATCTATAGCATTTTAAGCTATTCAAAAGAGACTTTGTTTAATTAGTCTGTTATTGACATCATATGGTCATATTCCAGGATCTGCGTCATCAGAAACCGACTCTATAAGAGTTCAAAAAACCGACGAAACAATTCGAGAAAGTGTAGGTAGTGCTAAGGCGGTTGAAGCAACGGCGGATCCAGGGGGAGGGTCATAGGAGTCATGACTCCCCCCCTGAGCTATTTTTAAGTACTATACTACGCAAAACTACGCAACAGATATAGATGCGGTTTTTTAATAGATACAGTGATTCAAGAGGAAGGTTTATATGTGTAATAACATCCATTAAGAAGATAAGATAGACGAAGATATTAAAGATTTAAAAATTGTGGTACGTAGCGTTTGCGGCGGTACCGGCTGACCGGGCAGGCGGGAGCGTGCCTATTACGAATATCACCATTGCACCAATGCGAAGCAGGGGTGGGTCGCTAGTACTTCTACATTCTATCAATTTCCAAGGAAATGTCAACCCCAAATAACGATGACCGTGCTATCACTGAGTACTTTGTATTCAGCGATTTGCATGATTGTACTGTATTGCAATGTGGTATTTGAAAATGTCTCCTTTCATGTCTGAATAAAAGATGGCAAGCAAGACCTCGTCGGCCGCCATCGCTACTATCAATCGGACATGTATTTGATAAGTCACCATTCGCCCTCCCTCTATACACCCAAGGCTCAGCACTTTGGCAACGAATCAAGTACATATCACATGTGGCCGGGACAATTTATAAACTACAACTAACTGCAGTAAACGTTACGTGATTAAATTAATGTTGTAAAAATTCAAGGCATTTTTCCAACATTAACCTCGCGGAGTGTCAGCGGTACACTTAAACAATGAAAGCAGATAACCAACTTAGATTAATGCTGGTAAATCTAGACCATATGTGGGAAATAATTGGTTCTTATATTTTTAAACATTTGCTTATTTTTATTATTAATTCTGCAGGGAAATGCTCTCGACAAACAATATTTTAACATTGGTGGCTTCCACCACAACATAATTAAATTGAAAACCATAAAAGAAGAATATATTTTAGTCCCCTTTGATTAATGCTTCTTGTATTTTGTTGGATAAGACTTAGCAGAGGATAGGGCTCCCCAAATTTGTGCCTAGTACTAGTTTCTTCCGATCATCCGCTCATGTCATCCAGCCTCCTTTGTGTTCTCTGCCAGTCTATTAGCAGTTGTAAAAGATATGATATTAACTAAACAAAGACTGATTATCTTTGGTAACTATACAAAACTTTGAGAAACGTTTATTTACTAAGAGACTACGACGAAATGAATTGACAAAAAAATATTTTCATACGCTATTGGAGATAAAAAAGAACCCTATTCAGACAGTCTATTGGATATGAAGAAGAGAGATGTAAAACGTTAGTATAAGATTTAAAAAAAAAGTTTTTTTCGGAATTTCCTTTTTTGAACTCAGTTAAAAATACGTGTGCGGGGTGAGCTTATGTACAATGATACTCTGATATAAGGTTTTATGAGGTGTTACACGCTAGACCGAGTCTAGCCGCTAATTAACAAGTACTAGGAGTAGGTACCGATATGTTGAGGTGCATTGCCCTTAACCTTGGGTCACCCATCGCCATGGTGACCGCTCGACAACTTCCGGACACTTTTATTTTTATTTGCCGCCAAATGTTTTATCGCAAATGATACTTAACGTGCCCGCGACCCGCGACGGTTATCACAAACTTTGGTATTTTTTTAGAAAACAAGCACCTAATTGTTAATCTTTATTTCGTTCGTATCTAAAATTGGAAATAGGCAATACTAGAAACAGTAGGACTGAATATTTATTAATACGACTTATACTTAATTTGCATCATTTTTTAATTGTTGCTCTTCTCCTATAATCATCGAGCCTGTAGCCTTAATAAATAACTGTTCAATATTTTAATAGATTTCCTGGCAGAGATCGCTTGCAGCGATAAGGCCGCCTTTGCCCACAGTATTGTTAATGTTACTGTTGCAATAATTAGTTTCAAACCAGAATTCCTGAAATTAGCGCATTCGGTCGAATATACACTTCAGCTTTATTCATATCGCAGGGTTATATAGATTATAAATGAGTAGGCATAATATACTTAGACGCAATCACCTTGACGGGTTCCCCCAGTGGTGGTTAGTGGTGAAGGGTTTGGTCAAATGTACTTTTTATACGTTGCCGTTAGTGTTGCCGCTTTATGATCCAATATCGATATTCAATCGATAGCCCCGCAAGCGCTAATACTATCATCGTTATCATAATCGTATATGGCCCTACGCAGGGCAAGCCTTCCCGCACCGGATCGCTATGGGAAGTTTGGCCTGTAACCCACCACGCGCACCCAATGCGAATCGGTGGGTGTTTACGACTACTTACATATATTGTAGCCAGGACCGACCGTCGCGACAAATTAACGAGCCCTCCTTTTTTTCAAATCATGTGATTCTGCCTGCAATGTCCTAATTAGGACAAATCGTACAAAGTAACGTTTCCCCGCGGGTTTTGAGCCCACGACCTCGGAGTGACGCAGTCGAACGCTGTGCCCACTAGACCATGGAGAAACTAATACTATCTATCCATAGTATCGATACTATCGATGCTGAATATCAAAAAGACTATCGGTTACACCGATACTATTGAAGCTTAATATCTAATATACTATCGATACTGACGATTCCATTGCTGCTGGCTATATAGTATTTAATTGTTACTATCGACAATATCGATAGTGTCTATAGGGTCAATAGATATAATAGATGATTTCCAAGGTTCACTATCGATAGTTGTGCAACACTAGTTGCCGCGAGTGCGGCGACGGCCCTCGGACACAAAGGCGCTATTGTTACGTTGACCGCGGATTTTTACTGTATATTTAGTGAACGATTGAAACCGCGATAGTGCCAAGGTCGTACTGACCCCAGCTTTCCTTTTATTTTAGTGAATTAACATACACGCATACTTACATAATGCGGGGGGAACAAATATGTAACTAGCAGATTCAGAACGACGAACTTCATTTTTGATTGTGTGAACGTTCCTTAAAACGTCACATTATGTACGTCTTTGTTAAAAAATACAAAAGTCCAACCCGCACTGGGCCCGCGTGGACGACTAAGGCCTAAACACCCGCGTACGGGTAGGCTCGTGCCCCTCGGTGGAGACGTTTAATGAGCTGATGATGATGATGATTTTTGAAAGTTCTTGAAATTTTTGAAATGGATACAATAGATAGAAATTTCCACCGTTTCATGCAATCTTAACAAAGGCAACTTTTGCCACAAATAGGTACTTAAATTTCGTAAAGAGTTAATTTATAGATTTATAGGAAGAATTATCAAACTGCCTCACATTAAATACCATTCATACACCTAAATATGAAAGTTCTACCCCTATTAACTTGTATATTATCTGTGGTGTCAGTGCAAAGCCTTACGACCGCCGTCTGCCGCCGCCCGCCCTGCGCATTAAATCCTCATCATAATTATGGTTCATACAACACCTTGTATCAAGCATTCGCAGGGGGAAAGTACTACCGATTGACCTGAGTGGTCGATCAAAATCGTATTAATTTCATTATTATTCCATATAGTACCTAGTCAGTATATATTTAGGTTAAACCGTTTTGGATGGACTGATGACTGCCGAAAGGTCGCTGGCGGAGGGTGCATAAGTAAAACGGAGGACCGGGACATCTGGCGCTGAACGGGGAGACCTATGCCCAGAAGATAACTACAATAGGCTACATAGAGAGAGAGACCTTTTTGTCGTGTGTTTAGTTTTTCGATCTAAGTTTCCGTACGTGTTTATTAAAATAACACCCATATGGCAGGTTAGACCTTAGTATTGTGTCGTAAAGAGCCGGTCACGAGATGCTAGACCGTTCCTTTAAGCACCCAATTCGCTGTTAGACCAAATCACTTTAAATCAACCAATCCCGACAAATATCAGCGCGCTGAAGTGTAAAAGCAGCCTAATAGGCTAACGTCGCCTTTATTTCAGTCTAATTTATTTCAACATTTGAATATTAAAATGAAGTTCTGTTAAAAATGCAATCTAATTTACTTTACAATTAAGTTTATGACGGTTTTTATTATAGCTACGGCATTAAAGTGGTCGTTGTTGTGTGGTCACACTGTGCCGGTGGACGCGGCAATATAATACCATTTCATAAATAAATATATATCCACTGACATTCACACAGCGCCATCTAGTCCCAAATTAAGCGTGAAGCCTGTATTATGGGAACTAAACAAGGGATAAACATACATATATACATTTTTTTGTAAATTCATACATATACTATACATAGAAAACACCCAGACCATTACAAACAGACATGTGCACACAAATGTTTGTACTGCCCGGGAATCGAACCGGGAACTTTTGGTGTTGCAGTCGACCTCTCAACCGCAACAGCAAATGGGTCGTCAACGTTGATGACGACATGACATTAATTTTGCAGACCACATTGATTCAATTACTTAGATACTATTGGAAAACACAAGCTACGCAACAATTGATAATTTAACAAACAAAGAGTACATCAATCTCTACTAAATATCATCTTACTACAGGACAAATGCTTACCGCCACAACACGCGGGCCTAATGCAACGCAGTTCTGTGACCTCTGCTCTAATCTTGTTTTTTTTATAAGCGGCTCATAATTTGCCTTCTATTTAATCAAAAAAGAACTGATTGGATTGAAAAGGAGAAAACAATATCTGTAAGGGCGAGGCCACCATTGGTGTGTTGCGTTGTCGCAGCGTCGTCGCTGCGCCGTTTGCCATATATTTTCTAAAAAGTGCCCAATTAGTCAATGATGTAAAAAAGTATAGATTCGTGATATGTTCACAAAACAACTGAAAAAAGTTTTCCAAATGCAGCGACAACACTCATACATACATATTTCGAATGAGCGTACATGTACCTAAACAAAGAGCCTTCAACTGTATTCTCTTGGGCGGTTCGTTATTGAGGCGCAGGTTTTTTTAAACGTGATCTATCTACTTTTATATATACAGAATAGCATTGCTATTAGTCCGTTGATATTGATATTCTCATGTCCGTGATATGGGATAAACAAATATTGCTTGTTGTTGTCACAGCGCAACCAGCGCATCGCAGCGAATGCACCAATGAGGCCTCGCCCTAACATAACTCATGATACAAGTTGATAAAGGCCCTTTTTATTATCACATTTCAATTCCATAAGACTAATTTAAGTCATTATCCTCTAGCGTACCTATCCCGTGCATATTGCGTGAAAATATATATAATATATTGCACAGCTCTTAAAAATTTAACCATTACGCAAGAGCTCGCACCGTCTGACCCTTTCATAGGGTCAGAAGCCTGACGCACTTCCTGCCTTCGCAGAATCGCCTCCGAAGGCCAAGTGACCGCCTCTGTGCGTGACTACCTACCTACAACTTAGCCTGAAACGATAACAAGCAGGCATTACATAACGGTGGGATAGAATGTTCCTAACAAACGTTCAACCATAAGAAAAATATGCATAATTTGTGTTATTATTATGTTTTAATATATTTATTTCTCAAAAGATTACAGTAATCACTTACAGAGAAAATACAAATTATCTTCATGCAATAAAATAGCGTATATTATTAGAAGATTCCTAATTATTGCTAATATCCGAGGCCAATCCATGATTAATTTTTAGAAGAAAATATGTTTTTCCAGATGCCGCTTATCCATGTTTTCCTTTTTAAAAGTGTTTAAAAAGATTAAGTAAATTCATAAAATTATTACCTATTTGTATAGAATAAATAAGTACGTATCTAGTACGTACGCGATATTTTATAAAAAGAAATGCCGCAATTAAAGTTAATGCGATGTCCTTCAAAACAACTACATAAGCGGAACTAGCAATGTCCGAGTGATTGTGACGTGACGTGACACTCTATCAAATTCTATTTTAAACTGAATTTAAATAAAAAACGTACCTATGTGGAGAGGGAACAGCTGTTTAAAACTATGGATTGTTTTCAAAGTATTACTATGATATTTAGAGCAATACGTTCCTAGGTATTTTGGTATTTATTTATGTATGTGTTATAGTATGCAATATTATCATGCCGCGCTAATGGCAATCACGCCTTGGAGGTGTCGGATGCCGATCGCCGGCAACCCATCAGTACCGGGTGTCGTCTCCGGCGTGACGGGCGACAGCGGCGCGTGCGGGCGATGTGACGTCACTACACACGTGACATTTCCCGGCCGGTACAACGTACTCACCCAATCATATTGGACGTAATACGTACTTAAATAAAAAGTATCGGGTATAAGAATTAGGACAATTTTATTAAAATAACAGGGAGTCCCTCTAATTTAAATGTGTATAATTATGAAAGAAAATTTTGGCGTAGGTAATAAACACAATTTGTTGAAACTTAAAAGGCATTTTCTTATGATAAAATATATTGTCAAGAACGACATGTACATACTTTCTACAAAAAAAAATAACTTCGTGTCAAATTTAAAGTGATAAATTAACATGCAACTACTAACCACAGACGAAAAGCCGTTGTCCATAAGTAGTGTACGTGTGTGTGCGTGGCCACACACGGTTGTGGCGCGTGCGCGGTGGTGTCGAGGCGGCTGAGCGTGGGGCGGGTGGGCTGACCGCCGGGCGCGGCCGCCGCGAGCGCCCGCCGCCGCCGCCGCCGCCATGCCGCGAGCCTTCGCCCTGCTCGAGCCCCGTCCGCCCGTGCACGTGGTGCGCCCGCTACCCCGCGACCCGCCGCACACCATACTCCATCCCAAGTTCTCGCGCGCGCTCGACTTCAAGCTCCGCAGGCTCAAGGACAAGGAGACGCTGCACGACAACCTCCACAGGCCGACCAAGTACCGCCCGAGGAACCCGCTCCTCGCCGCATCCAACCCCAACATCGGCTCCGAGGACGTCGCCCCCGACAAAATGGTCAGCAGATCCCACCCGCGGATAGACATCGTCCCGCCGGACTCGGACAGCGCGAAGATCTCGCCGAACGTGAACAAGTCCCCGTCGCCGGGGCGCAGGAGCCGCGCGCGCAAGGTGTCCGGCTCCCGCGACGAGAAGCCCCGGTTCGTGACCACCGTGAAGACGGGCCAGTTCCTGTTGCCGCCGCCCGAAGTGGCCAGCCTGCTCGGCCTGCACACGCTGTACCCACCCCCGGAGAGGGACAGGATCGTGTACTCGTACGCCAGCAAGCCCAAAGCGCTGCCGTCACGGTCGAAGCGAGCGGCCCCCGAGAAGAAGGATGATGAAGGCGCGCGGCCCCACGCCGGCCACGTGTTCGGCGGCGTGCGCGCCCTCGTGGCCGGCGTGGTCGGCCTGCGGCACCTGCTACACAAAGATAAGTACGTCTCTTTCACTGTCCAATGACTAATACTCATTCCGATATCGATTGCTTCAGTAGAATAACAGTAAAATAAATTTGGTGATAAAAAAAACTCCGTTAGCCGGCGGAGACACTGATTCAGATGCGGGCGGTGAATAGGCCATCGGTCGATGGCCTATTCACCGCCCGCATCCAAAGATAGCTGGTCAAGAGACTACCGTGCCGAGGAGTGACTTCTTTAACCCCAAGTCCCCGGGACACCCTCGAGTGCTCAAGCCCTCAGTCCACCGCGGCGTTATCAACACGGACGCCTTATCGCGCTAGTTTATTGACTGCGGTTATGATAATTTTCATTCCCGTTCCACAACAGCTGAGTGTACGTTATCCAACATATATATTTATGTGTATATGCGTACTGGAAAATATGGCGACAACAATTTTGTATTTCGAGTTACATTTAATCTGCTAGGAGTTCCACTTTAGGGTCGACAAATATGCGGTATCTGAAGCGCTTAAATATTCAAGAGATCTTCTTTATTGACAAATTCACACTCAATCACTTTTTTTTCGAACTGACTACTGCTGTTGGCCGAAGATGGCCTTTACAGCTTCACCGAGCAATTGGCAAGCGCAGATGGATCTCAGGCTAAGCTACACTCAAATCACTGCTGAATAAATTATGATAACATTAGCCTTGTCTTATAGTGATACGTAACTCTTAATATGTCTAGGCCGGCTACTGCTATCATATCACCAACTGAAATCAAGATAGACAAACTACCACTGGCATTAATTGTAATTTGTTAGCCTAGTTTTAATTGGTGTGATGGCCGGCTATCGGGGTCAGCCCGTGGCCGCTCGAGGTTGCTACTCATTGTACACTTACCATCCTTAGAGCCGTGAAAATAATAAAGTCATACTTAAATGATATGTATCTATTTATGTAATATGCTGAATCAGCATATTATGCTGAGTGCGTCCAATAACTTTAGTTATCGTTGATCCGCGCTGTTGTCGTGTTTTTTTATGATAATACATTTTATATTTAATAATTTGTATTTTTTTTATTTAAAATGTATCTTGTAGTACCTATAGTGACTTGACGTATGAAGCTTTTAATTTGGCATGGTAATTTTAAAACCATGCCAAACTAAATGCTAAGTTCAATTTAAAGACATCAAAAAGAGCAAGCTTTTGTCAGAGTGAGATGACATCAGATGTGATGTGTGTTGAGGTGTTGTCACATGAGGTTAGCGATGTGTTGTAAACGGTGTTGGTTGTTGCAGCGGCAGCGTGGCGACGACGCAGTACTCGAACGTGATGCACGACAAGCGCGTGGTGCGCGGGAGCACCTTCGGCTCGCATCCCCACGCCGCGGTCAGTGCACCACACACACAGAAATTTCCACTAATATTCATATAACGCCGTCTTACCCCAAATTTAGCACACAAATGTTTGCACTGCCCGGGGATCAAACCCTTGATGTTCTAGCAGATGTTTCAACCATAACATCCCCCTCCGATGCCCGATGGACTGATGAAAGTCTCTGGTGGAGGCTGGATGAGAAAGCAGAGGACCGGGATATTTGTGGTGCAAAATAGGGGAGACCTATGGCCAGCAGTGGACAACGATAGGTTGAAGAGAGTTGGGTCATCATGATGCAATCAAACTTGAATGACACACCATATATCCCTCATACTGCTTAATAAACCTTGAAACTGGTTATAAAAGTCCTGCAGGCCCAAAGCTTGGGTAAAACATAGTTTCGGGAAACATTTTAAAGTAAGTATGCTAATATTCTAATTTTATAATTAATGGCGCAGTTTGGAAAAGTTGTTTGCTCTATAATATTCTATATGGAAAATCCCAACCGCTATTTATGTATCTACAATTATTTTTATATGCGATAGTACCTACGTCCTACCGCTTCAAAGAGAGTCGATTATGAAAAAAGTAACATACGTGTACGTAAGCCATAGGGTATGTCTTCGTCCAGTGTCGAAATATCATTATGTGGAAATATAAATGTCAATATTTAAAGTAGGCTAAATATGAAATGGACACCATAACGTACTGAACTAGCCGTCAACTCGTTGAACTTATTGTAGGTCAACCCTGACCACCGGCCGCCGACACTCATGCTCCCCGGCTACCTAACTACCGTGTCTATTATACATACGTGCCCCAATGATGTAAAAGTATATATTCGTGATATGCTCACAAAACAACTGAAAAAAGTGTTCCGACCGAATGCAGCGACAGCACACATACACATATTTCGGATGAGCGTGCATTTACCTAAACAAAGAACCTACAACTGTATTCTCTTAGGCGGTTCTTTTTTGGGGCACGGATGCCACCTTTTTATATACATAATATTATTGACCTGCCCCAACTAGTTTGATCAGTGAAGCTTCATTGACCAGCGCTATATTTTTCCTGAGAACTGACTTGTGAACCTTTTTGTAGTAGGCAAAGCCGGCCAAGCAAGGGTTGCACTCGGGCAATAGTTACGGTATACTATTATATACCGTAATAACTATTGTATACGCACGTTTCTTCTGCATATGAATGCGTGGTAAAATTTCATCGTCACCACCAAGATGAATGGAAGTCCTCGACAGTGCGTTTTTGTCGTAAGTTCTTGCCACGTACGACGAAATTGTGGACCCAGTATCTGTCATGCCGGAGATATTTCCTGATGATACGACCTGGCGACCTTCAAAGAAAGAGCGTTTCCCTGTTGAAAGGCCGGCAACGCATTTCAGGCCTTTTGGTATTGCAAATGTACATGGCGGCGGTGACATTTACCATCAGATCAGCCGTTGCTTGCAAAACAATCTCGAGCCTGGCTGACTATAGGGTTGTAGGTTCGAATGTACAAATAGTAAACTAGCGGTACACTTACAGAATTTATTACAAAATATGTACGTACAGTTATAATTGATCATATGCACAAAATTACTGTCCCCGTACTGAATGCACAAAAAATGACGTGCTTACAAATTGGCTGTGATAGGTGGACAATGTGGATATACACATACACGAGGCATTTTTAGGGTGTCAGGCAATAGGGCTTAGGAAATTAAAAATAACGGCGTGCACGCTAGGGGTAACTGTAAACACTTATTTTAATTTGTTTCAATTAATTGAATATCAATGGATTGTATAATATATGTAACACAGTTTTGAACGTCAAACTGTAAGTACCTTAGAACTACCTAGTGTTTATCATGAGTCCGGGAAACTTGATATCGTATACATTGAGAACCTGATTAGAGTAGGTATTAGATTTATATGAAAAGTTACAACAATTTAAATATAAATGGTTTATCTATACTAATATATAAAGCTGAAGAGTTTGTTTGTTTGTTTGAACGCGCTAATCTCAGGAACTACTGGTTCGATTTGAAACATTCTTCAGTGTTAGATAGCTTATTATCGAGGAAGGACTATAGGCTAATATGATTCACGCTACGAGTAATAGAAGCGGAGCAGCAATGAAGAATGTTCAAAATCGGGGGTGTATTTTTCATACTTGTGAGCTTCCGCTGCGTTCGCTGAGTAAACGGTTTAAAGTTTCACAAAAGTCATGTTATGAGAGTATTGTTCTCCTTTTAAAGGTCTACAAAAAAGTCTGCGACAGCATATGTCTATCTTTTAAGGTTAGCTCACTAACACATTTTCTGCTTAAAAAAATCTGAAATTGACCCGAAAAGTTGGGGAGGGGAATCCTATGTATAGTGATAAATGAAAGTACCGTGTTATCCCGAATTTAATGCGAGCGAAGCCGCGGGCAAAAGCTAGTAGTAGTATAAGAATACAGTTATAATAATTTGTTAAGTTAATAACTATAATTACACTCGCTCGCATTATTGAAACGAGTGGTTTTAGGGAACACGTTAATTAACGGTATGTTAATTTTGCACCATGTCACGTGAGGATATTTTTCAAAACACTCTTGTACAATCAAGTTGCGACCTAATGTGAGTTAAAGCAATCTAAGTGGTTGACATCGGTTTCCAGACTAAATAGTCAATGTTATTGTGTCTGTTAGTCAATCGATTACGACACTTGTTATACCAATGTCGCTTTGTCGTATAAAAATATGTCAGTGGAACAAAAGACAGCCGGCGTCCGCCGCGCCATCGCACCTGCTGCCTATTGCTGATTTACAAAATAACAACAAAAGCCCGACTGTGTTTTGTCTAGGTACTTTGTACAAGAAACAATTTGTGACCGGCATTTAAATATTACTCCCCACAAACAAACAAAACCCTAATTCCCTAATTACGTCGGTAGCTTTCAAATGAAATCTTCTTGAATAAAGCAGCGGGCAGTGCTCGGGCGGCCGCGTGCCTCGCTGCATTTTGTATAACGTCACTTTGGCCCGAATTAAAGAACTATTTGCGTACATAATTTATTTTTTAATTCCTATCTGGGCACTTAACCCGGAATTTACTGCATTATTTGTATTTCGAGTAGTTTAGGATTACAGGAAATTTGAGCTCTAACAACGGCGCCCCTTCCCTACCTTTTACTTCTTCAAATATGCACTGGCATAAAGTTTATATAGTTGTTAGTATAGTTGGAAAAACATGCCTATTCTAAATACTACAGACCGGTCTTCTTTTCCCGTCACTACTTCAGGGGAAGTAGTACTTCCGATCATCTTAATCATCCTCCCCATAATTTTCAGGAATTAGGTGGTAGACTCGATACTGAGTCGTCTAGGTAGGTACCACCGCAGTGCCAGATATCATCCCGAGAAACAGGAGTGTAATGCATTTTGTTTCGGGATGAGGGCACTGTAGCTAGTGACATTACCGGGTATAAGAGACCTAACATCTGTTGCCTCGAGTGACGGGCGCAGTGCGGCATTGATGGGGGATAATAACTGTCTATCAGTTGTTGGTCTCTTTTAATGCCGCTCCGTCATGGTCTGGCGTATCACTTACCATCAGGTGAGCATCCAGACCGTTCTGTACACTTATAACATAAAAAAAAACTAGGATGGCATCTACCATCGACGTACTCCTTTCGTATTTTGTCTTGTTCCATCAAACCATAGTACTACATAAACATTGGAAGGACTCGCGTCGTACGTAATCGCTGGTCTGGCTGCTGTTATACCCATTTCCTTTTGGTTGTAATGGGCAAGTTGGGTAAGTGTTCGCGTCCATGCGTGGTGGAGTCGGCGGAGCCCCGCGCTGTCCGGCCGCTGCTGCGCAAACGAAAAGCGGCGATTAATGACTGCCGTCACACGCGACCACCCTACGCACCGGACGCTCACACCTATTTCATACCGCATAAAAGCTATTTTCCTTGAATTTTAGCATGTATTATGCCAGTTGTATGTACAGTTGTGTTGGATTGGGGAATTAAAGTCGATATTATAAGAAATCGCCGTCCGCCAGCGTTGACCTGACCCCTACTAACTTTGAGCACCGCAAAGTGTTTTTCTTGAAAACACCCATTGAATTAATCCTACGGTATTTTAACGACTAACATAACCTTTATATGACATATGACTCATATAAGTGTACATATTGATACACAACAAACTCCTTCATTATTTGTGGCATTTGTTGGTAGATTTGAATTATTTGGAGTATCAAAGTATCTTAATATAAAAAATGAATTGTATTGAACAAATTAATCTCATACCAGCGCTACGCTATATTGCAACTACGATGCAGCGCCGTAGAATGTTCCGTGTAGTATTATTTAAGGTTTCTTATATATACCGTAATGAACAACAACAATGAATGAATAAGACACGCGCACGAATTCTGCTATTCTATTTATGGAAGCTACTACAACAATCTAAAACTACAAACACATTTGCTAAGTTACCGTCACAGTAGCATTCATTGAACACTAAAAACCCAATCACTCATAGTCATAACACATCATAGTTTAGCCCCAATCAGAATACATTCGTCTCATAGTATTGTACGGCTTCTACTAACTCTTAACGCTCAAGTATCGAAGGAAGCCTTTGGTTACTAGCACTTAACTTCACGCCTGTTATTATTTCGTTTTGTATTTTACGTAAAGTATTCAAATTCAAATGTTTTATTTGCAACTTAGTGTACGAAGGTTCTTAAGTTATAGTATGGTACTGACAACTTAGTGACCCTTTGCGGGTATGGCAAACAATTAGCTTAAATATTTTTCATAGTTTATTAAAAATACATTTTAATGTCGGAATAGCTACAATACGGTCTATTTATATTTTGTGAACAGGTGTTTTAAGATACTAACCAATAATGGTCTATAGACCATGTGCTATAGCACCAGAGAGCTATGCATGTATATGTTATTCTGCACTATGGTACTTATCTATTTATGAATTGATTAAATCATGGTTATTGAAATATTATTGAATGGTTATCTATATACTCGTACCAGTATTTTTATCTTCAAGTAACTATATTTTGGGGTAGCCTTATCGGGCACATTTTTATAATTTACAATCTATCTAGCCTTATACCCAATATATATACCCTTTGTTTACCTACAGACTTGCCCACATAAATATTACCTACATGTTAGTTTATAATATGAATGTCTGTTGTAACATAATGCATCAACGGCCACACCATGGTAACGTTGTCAAAACAAATAATTAGCGCAGAATTTTTTTATTTAGGTCTCGATTTAGGTTTTGTGAAGAGAGCTGTATTACTAAATTTGTTAGGTTTTCTTTAGAAATTCGTTTTCTTTTGCTGCCGATGGCCTTCACAGCCTCATTGGGCAAGTGATGGGCGCAAATATTTATCAGCCTGTAACGGCTCACAGCAGCTTTTCCCACAAAGTTTAGCCATGGGCAGATGGACCGTAAATTACGGCCCGTAATCCACTACGTGCACCCAATGCGGATTGAAAGAAAGAGACCATTTGTTGACAGTTGACATAAACCAAAAGAATGCAATTAATTACGTACATTAAAAAAAGATTAAGTAAGTTAGATAACTGATAAAATGATAAAAAATAAATTTAAATGAAAATTCAGACAATTTTTCAATTACATATCTAAAATAATTCATTAAAATTCATTGCTATCATTTAAATATAAAATCAAAATTAAATACAATTGCAAAAGACCAAACACAATTCAAAGGGTTAATTTTATATTTTTTAGAATAATGTGATGAAATATGTAATAATAAAAATATCATGTAGAAAGTCTTGGCCCCGTAATCACTTTCTGAATAAGGCTTGCCCAAAGTAGCTAGATGATGCTATTGCATGTATAGCAAGAGAATATTAATTTAAAGTTTATTTTATATTTTGTTGTAAGTGATTTGATATGTATTTGATATGTATTTGTTGTGTGCAGGGCGACGGTGAGAGTGCGGCGCGGGCGGCGCGGACGCGGCGGCGGGCGCTGGCTCGGCGCGCGGCCGCCCGCCTGCGGCCCGGGACCCCGCCGCCCGCGCCCGGGAGGCGGCACCACCCCATACAGACCGACTACTACCTCGAGGAGGTACGCACACCACACACACCTAGCAATACCACACATCACTCGGCGGTAGGCTAGCGGTACTGAGGCATCTAGGTACAACCTCACTGCCGGATAACGCCCTGTAACATACCAATGTTACCAGTATGCTGGACTTCTGTTTCGAGGTGAGGAATACAATTACCGGGTTTAATTATAAGAGACAAAACATCTGTCGCCTCAGGCGACGGGAGAAAGTAGAGTGATGACGGAAAATAAATTTCTATTCTGCACTGCATCTGTCATAGTCAGGCGTATCACTTACCACCAGGTCATCATCCCGTCCACTTTGGTATACAAATAGGTTCTCACCCCATGCAGGCTGAGCATTGAAAAAAAATGAAAAATGAAAAAGTGTTTACTTACATTCACAATGATTAATTTTGCTGTTAGTGATTGAGACCGCCTTTTAAGTATACGCCTATACTTGTATCAGGCAGTCCCGCTCTTCATATAACATGGTAAGTATTGTACATTGTATTACACAATATTTTAATTAAAAACAACAAATTAATATCATCCACTACATATTTCAATAACAATATTCATTTAAACATTCTCGTTTAGACAAATATCTCCAACAAATCTTTTTTTTACATTTTATTCGAATCGAATTATTTATTTCAGAAAAATGTGATCTGTAAAACCCATAAATCAATTTTATTTATTAAACATACAATCTGTTTTATTAGCAATACATTTGCATAACATTAAATTTATACAAGCATTACTTCGAGAAGGTTTGACTACCACACATTAGTAATGCGTCATTTTTCTACCTTATACAGACTGAGTACTGCCTCGGGAGGTACATGCAACATACACTAGCCACACACAACAATATATTATTTACAATATTTAGATACACTAGCAATATGACAGGTTCCCACCTCATGCACACTGAAAATCCCGATATTGCAAATGCAATATGTAAATTATTTTTTATCTGATACCGCTATGTATCAAACAAAAAGTAATTTAGCAAACCTCACTCAATACATACATTCCTTATCTAAATCGAAACCCTATCCAAGCTCATGACTGCCCTCCCAGGAAACAATCCTAAACACAACAATTAAAAAATGAATACAGTAAATATTTCAAAATGGTGCTTTTTCCGTTGGCAGCTTTTCGACAAGGGCGTGGAGATGGAGGTGGGCGTGCAGACAGACCTGTTTGTGGACCGGCCCGCGTCGCCCGCCTACGTGCCTGCCAAGACCGGCGCCGACGCGCACACGCAAATCTACCCCGGAGACGTGAGTGCACACACACACACACACGCACACGCATACCCAGGCACACAAATACCCGCGCGTGCGCACACTGAAAAGCACGCGTGCACACAGACACGCACGCACGAACAGACACAGACACACCATGAGAGCCATGCTTCAAGACTGGTACGTAGTTTCACGATCGTGTTTTGAGAGACCGAGGCTCATAGAACACCGGCGTGAAAAAAAGCACGCGTTGTTTCGTAGAATGAGTAACATTACCGGATACCCCAAAATACGCTTTTTTCTATCTACCCCTCTCCTTTTAACAGTCCCGTCTCCATTTTTAAAGATCTGTAACAGTACAAAAATTAAGTGACCACGATATTTGGTAACAAATGTGTAGTGACTGTACGAGTAGATGGCCCATAGCCATTCCGTGTGAGAAGGCCTGTCCCTGCAGTAGAACGTTACAGGCTGATGATGATGATGATTATAGATGCACGAGTATGTCGTATTGATTCCTCAAACACATTTCAGGTTACCTATCCTCCCTTGCAATACCAAAAGCAATGCCGTAAATATAATGGTGCCACCGGAGCACAGGCACAACACGTGGCCTCGCTCTGGGTATTCTAACGCTCTGAAGAGCGTAAGAAAACTCAGACAAGGCAGGACTATTCCTTTTCGATTTACTTCTGATGGCTCCTAATAAGTTTTCCGACTCCGCTGCTTGACTAGTGCTCGATTTTCACACATATGTTTATGCCCACATACCAGTATCATCTAAAACGTCTGTTCAAATAGACATAATTATGCCACAATAGACAAAGCCATCTGTGCTCGCCATTAAATAAATTTACTAGCTGTAAAGACCATTTGCGGCTGAAATCAGTAGTCAGGATGTACCTTCATTGTGTTGCAGCTGTTCGACTTCGACGTGGAAGTGCAGCCGATCCTAGAGGTGCTGGTGGGCAAAACTTCGGAGCAGGCGCTGGCGGAGGTGGCGCAGGAGGAGGAGCTGGCGGCGCTGCGCGAGCACCAGCGCCGGTACGCCGAGCTGCGGGACGCCGAGCGCGCCGAGCGGCAACGGCTGGCCGCACAGGACTTGAGGCTGCACCAGGAGAGAAGGTTACACACGTTGCGGTTTATTATTTATAATGAACTTGCTTTTGAACACAAACTATTCGGATGGAAATGACAAGATTTAACATGGAACAAGCTTGCCCAGAAAAAAAATTGTATGCCACACCTGGGTTATAAGTGGCCGGAAACACGGACAGAGGCAGACCGTTTAATTAATTTCCAGTACACATAATGAAAGTAGACGAAAGCGTGTTGTTCAGAATATTGGTTCATTATAATTTATTGTTTCATGGAATTAATTTTTTTGGCATGCCAGTTAATTTCTTCATTCCATAAGAGTAAAGTACGTGTTGTGCAGGAGCGGCGCGTGTCGGAGGCGCTGGTGTCCCAGCAGGCGGGGGCGGAGGCCCGCGAGCGCGCGGCGGCCGCCACGCTGGTGCGCGGCTACGTGGCCGACCTGCTGCCCGCCGTGCTCGCCGGACTCGCCCAACAGGGATACCTCGTCGACAGGATACACCGAGGTCACCACACTCACCTGCTACGCTTCACCACTAATCAGCGTATCACCCCTATTATCACACTAAAGGCACAGGCGATAAACTGGGTACTGAGTCGTCTATGTGATATCTGGCACTGTAGTGCTTCCTACCTTGGTAACACCGCATTGCCAGATATCGTCCCGTAAAATAGGAGAGTTTTGCATTTCTGTGTTTCGGGATGAGGGCACTGTAGTTAGTAAAATTACCGGGTATAAGAGACCTAACATCTGTCGTCTCGAGTGACGGAAGCAGTGCCGTGCGTTGACGGAAAAATAATTACTACTTACTTTTATGAATTTTTCTCCAACACTGTTTCTGTCATGTCAGGCGTATCACTTAACACCAGGTGAGCGCACTGACCGTCCCGTGCACTTATGACATAAACAAGCGTGTAGGAACACAGCATTATTCCGCAAGGCTGTGTGCTATCGCCCACACATTTCTCTTGCAAAACTCGTAATAGATAAGTGGCATTCATTGATATGCGAATGACAGCGACAGCACGGGCAATGCTTTAATGCGGGCGAGCTGGCATGTCAAAGGCCATAATTCGCATTAAAGCTAATCGATTGCGCCACCTGTGTTAGCTTCAACTGAACCTCATTAAAAATAAAATGTATATATGCTCTCATTACCCGCGACTTAAGCTTAAGGCATGTGTTCCGTATCTATCCATGTTTCAGTCAGATTCGAATTCGAGTACAATTAGTCACCATACCTACCCTTCAGTAAGTGGTGGCTTACGGTATATTCAGCAGACCCTAAATCTAACCTTTTAAGGTACAGCTATATCCAAAACACTTCACCATGGTGTAGGCCCTAATATCTAGTTGACACGCACAGACTGTTAAAGTAGGCAAAGTAAGGTTTAGGAGGACCTTCTCAAATTATTACTTTATTTCTCTACAATGGCAGTAAAAAAAATACGATGTCTGAATGTGAGTGGTTGGCAGGAGTGGACGAGGAGTTCATGCCGTGGCTGGTGGACGAGGTGTCGCTGGAGATCGAGTCTATCATCACCAGTCGGGATGTCATCACAGGTTTGTGTGTTCGCGTTATATCTACTTTTAACACATTTGACCCTGAGATGATTGAAACACTTTTGTGGCATTATTTTGAGCATTACTTTCATTTAGGTTATTTCATATTCATCCAAGCTAGCAAATATTTCTTTTTGCGTTGAAATAAAAGATTTGTTATTGACCTTTCGTTAATTAGTTTACTAAGTTGGTGGCAAGTGCTTGAGTTTTAATTTACATAACGATACAAAGTGCACCCCACGATCTTCAAGGACAAAGTGAAATTGCTGATACCCGACTCAATATCTAAGCGTCACATCTTAACACACAGTAGGTACATCATTGTGCTGTAGATATTGACATCCTTTTTTGGAGATCACTGGTGAATTATAATATTTATAATCGACAGTTGACTTTGACTACCACATGAGCAATCTATTTAAAAAACCCAGTTTATTGATGCAAATATATAAAAAGAATCTGTTTATGGCGTTGTTCGTCGGGCAACCTAGCTAGCCTTTAACATTAGCCTTAGCCCAAACATATAGAAGACTACCTAGCCTACTAGGAGCAGCCACTTGTCGTGTATCGAATTCATATATTCATCAATATTAATGGGAATATATTATGTGAAGCTATTCACACGTATTGAAAACCGATTCTTCCTATAGCTTCCTATGCTGTGTGTGAAGAGGTATGCCATGCAGTAAGCCATTGAAGGCTGATGATTAAGATAATGGCAACTGATTGTATGTCAGCACCGGGATTGAATTGGTTTCTTGATAAATATGGGATAAGACACCTGCCAAGTGGGAACCAACTGTAAGGCTAGGTACATTGTGTGTGTGTGTGTGTGTGCAGAGATCGTGCGCGACGTGGTGGAGGCGCGCGCGGAGCTGTACCGCGCGGCGGGCGAGCGCGCGCTCCCCCGCGACCGCACGCCCTCCTCCGACACGACACCCTCGCTGCCCGGGGAGGAGGGGGAACCGGAAGGTATGCTTTATCTACTCACCATAGGTCTTACGTATACGGCTCGTAAGTCGTGGTAATTTCATTTAGTATATTACTAGGTGGTAGACTCGGTACTGAGTCGTCTAGGTAGATACCACCGCCGTGCCAGATATCGTCCTGTAAAATAGAAGTGTTTTGCACTTCTGTGTTTTGGGATGAGGGCACTGTAGTTAGTGAAATTACCGGGTATAAGAGACCTAACATCTGTTATGACGGGCGCATTGCGACGTTGATGGAGAAAAATTACTGTCTATCAGTGGTTGGTCTCCATCAAGGTCGCTCTGTCATGGTCAGGCGTATCACTTACCATCAGAAAAATGTTCATGTTTAAGCTTAAGGTGAGTCATGGCAATTCGTAATTATTATTTATTAAACATGTATTAGTTCACTTACGGATTAAATTATTTCTGATCTTATCCCTGAGTAAGACCCCAAGCATAGCTCGCTCTAACTTGTGAACCAATCCCGCAGTCAGTGACCATGTCTCAGCTGTGTATGTTATTACGGGAAGGACGCATTGCTCAAAGACTTTTGTCTTTAAGCATTGCGGAATCGTCGACGTAAAGACCTGACGTAACTTGCCGAATGCCGCCCAGCCCAACTGAATTCTCCTACTAGCTTCCCTCTCGAAATTGTGCCGGCCAAGTTGGATCGTTTGGCCCAAGCAAAATATTCTTGCACAACCCTGAGAAGGACGCCATCGACGCATATCGGTTGTGGCATGACATGATCATTGAACTTGATTTTCGTCTTGTCCAAATTCATGCCAAACCCCACTCGTCGGGAGGATTAATTTAGGCTATCCAGCATCTCAGCAAGCTCTTCCAATGACTCTGCAACGATGACGATTTCGTCAGCAAAACGCAGATGAGAAATATACTCTCCATTGACGTTGACGCCTCGTTCAGACCAGTCCAGGGTCTTCAAGACATCCTCCAATGCGTTTGTGAACAGTTTCGGGGATATAACATCCCCCTGTCTCACACCACGACGCAATTGGATGGGTCTTGTCCGCTGGTCTTGGATTTGAACGGCCATAGTCGCTGCGTTGGAGAGACATTTCATCACCTCGATATATCGCCAGTCGATACCGCATCGCTGCAGAGCTTCTACATTACCGACATAGCCCGCCGGATCAGCAAGTTGAAGTGGCATTGGGCTGGTCACGTATGTTGCAGAACTGATGGCCGTTGGAGCAGACGAGTTCTGGAGTGGAGACCGCGTCTCGGCAAGCGTAGCGTAGGACGTCCTCCGGCCCGATGGACCGACGACTTGCGAAAGGTCGCTGGTGGAGGCTGGATGAGAAAAGCGGAGGACCGGGATATCTTGCGCAAAATGGGGGAGGCCTATGTCCAGCAGTGGATTGCAATAGCTTGAATAGTAAACATGTATTGCCCATGCTTATGTATTCAAAAATACCTAAGTTTAAATTGAAGTCTTAAACAAACAAGTAATGTAAATTGATTGTATTAGGTGGAGCCTCACTACCTGTTGAGCCTAGAGGTGCCTTGTGCAGTGACTCTATGAAGCTAGAGCACTAGGCCAACCTTACGATATATTAATAAATAAGAAGATAGTAGCGAGCGTACTACTGGAGTTTCCGGTGAACACAAACCGGATTCAGATTCCTGCCCGTACACTTTCCTAGCTGTGGTATATTAACGCAGCAACAAAATCCACAGCCTCGACAAGACCCTTCCGCAATGACTCCGTGATTAGTGCTATATTTGAAAACTGTCACATCTATGAATTTCGGGATATTAAATATTTCAAAATATCGCCTACGCAACTCATCAAAGGTGATAAATATTGGTTAAAATGGTTTGTTATGGGAGGGACCTTAAACAACGCGCTTTTGTTTTGCCTAGTGAGTGAAGTTGAACAGAGGCCTTAAACCCTGCGCATCCCTATTTAGCTTTTTTCGACTTCTTTCCTGGTTGCTCCATCGAAGGTCCCTAATATTGATGGCCTAGGCTTCCCACGACGCATCGAGAGTCGTTTACATCGTTGAAGGTTTTCAGAGCGTTACCCGCCTAACGCCTAACGGTGTAGTGCGTGTTGACAGTTGGCCAAAGTTACGGTCGGTGGTCAGTTTCTGTTGGTTGTTTTTCACAATGTACCAGGTGTTAGTGACGTGATGTGGTGATGGAAACGGATGCTCTTAACGAATATAACTCTTTGTTTTGCTTATGTTTGATATATATAACTATGTACATAAGCACTTATTGGCCGTCAACAATAGGTAGGTACCTACATAACAAATAAACACAAAGACAAACGAAATATTATAAAATTTAATAAACAATATGTAACATGTAAAAGATAATAAAATAAGTGTATGTATATCTAATAGAAACAAAGATACGAGCAAAAGGTCCCGCCACAACATAAGCTGCTGCGACGCCCCACTACACCCAGTACCTACTGGTATTCTGGCGGAACATAGCATGTATATTTTATAATCAATACGTTACCAAGTAGATATGTATGTTTTAAAACCAAGTCTACGGCGAGAGTAAAATAGTATACACTAAATGCGTCTAACGTATAATGTACGTATGTGGGCACGCAAAATGTGCAATGGTGGCAGCCGGTGCGGCCGGTGCAGCCGGTGCAGCGGGTGCAGCGCGCACTGTTTCACTTGCAGTCACCACCACGGCGATTCGCCGCGCCACCCATGAATGCTGTCATTAAACGAACATGCCATTCCTATTAAAAATCACCCCTCGCGCTAATTCCAATCTTGATGTAATATAAATACGAGTCGTAATCTGCGAGCGGGACTATAATCCAATCTGATAAACGCGCTCACCGAATTGGAACCTTTCACGCGTGTAATAAAGGTAAGTGTTGAATGCGCCGGCCCGGGCCGGGGGGATGCAGTTATGCGCTGGAGTCGCGGTCGCGAACAATTAAGATTGATACGGTGTGATGACATTATAATATGGTTTTGATACGGGGCGCGGCGGTTTAGTTAAGGGCCGGCTTTGTGCTGTGATCGGGCGCGCGCACGTGCGCCTGCACCGGCTCGCCCACTTGATGATCTACCGTGACGTTCATACAATACTTACCAAAACACAATTGCGGCATTATTAACTTTGCATGTGCTATGTTCGCAAAGCTTAGTTCGTGGTCGAGGAAACAAAGAATCCATGCACTTATATGCCTTATCAATATATGTAAGTAAAAGTTTTGTAGGTAAAACAAATCACAATTGTACCTTTTCGTACAATTTAGTAAGCATTTGTTATAATTTATTAATTTAACAATACATTCACCTGTCTGTTGAGTCTGGTGCTAGTGCCCTTTCGGTTTAAACGACCTTAGTTCGAAAAAACGTACATATAAAATAAAGCTGAATATTGGTCCTGGTAGGATCGAACCCACATCTTTGCGTAGTTATACAGCCAACCCCTTTAGTGCCGTTGAGTCTGATGACAATTAATAGCGACTTAATTATAAGACGGGGAGAATACAATTTTATACCTTTTTAGGCATAACGTTGGAGAATAATGTCTTACTTAATTATTTCAAACGAACACCAACAGCAATCCATACTTAATATTATAAATGTGAAAGTATCTCTGTCTGTCTGTCTCTGTCTGTCTGTCTGTCTGTTTGTTACGCTTTCACGCCTAAACGGCTGAACGGATTTTATTGAAACTTGGTATGTTGATAGTACGTAACCTAGAATAGGTTTTAGGCTACTTTTATTCCCGTTTTCATCCCCCACTCCCCTAAAATGGGGGTTGGAAGTTTGTATGGAACATCCTGCAATTTTGGTAGTACGACGCTGAAATTTGGTATGCGGATTATATGTCACAAAAGAAAAAATATGGCATATATTTTTTTTCAAAAATCCACCCCCAAACCCTTCAAATAGGGGAGGAAGTGTCATATTCGATTTTTCGCAGTTTTAAGGTAGATTTTATTGAAACTTAGTATGTTGATAGTAGGTAACCTAGAATAAATAGGTTTTCGGCTACTTTTTGTCCCGTTTTCACCCCCCACCCCCCTCAAATGGGGGATGGAAGTTTGTATGGAACATTCCGAAATTTTTGTAGTACGACGCTGAAATTTGATATGTGGACTGTTTGTCAGGAACGAAAAAATATGGCATATTTTTTTTTCAAAAATCCACCCCCAAACCCTTCAAGTAGGGGAGGAAGTGTCATATTCGATTTTTCGCAGTTTTAAGGTAGATTTTATTGAAACTTGGTATGTTGATAGTAGGTAATCTAAAATAGGTTTTAGGCTACTTTTTGTCCCGTTTTCACCCCCCACTCCCCTCAAATGGGGGTTGGAAATTTGTATGGAATATTCCGCAATTTTAGTAGTACGACGCTGAAATTTGGTATGCAGACTGTTTGTCAAAAACGAAAAAATATGGCATATTTTTTTTTTCAAAAATCCACCCCCAAACCCTTCAAGTAGGGGAGGAAGTATCGTATCCGATTTTTCGCAGTTTTAAGTTAGATTTTATTGAAACTTGGTATGTTGACAGTAGGTAACCTAGAATAGGTTTTAGGCTACTTTTTGTCCCGTTTTCACCCCTTACTGCCCTCAAATGGGGGTTGGAAGTTTGTATGGAATATTCCGCAATTTTTGTAGTACGACGCTGAAATTTGGTATGCAGACTGTTTGTCAAAAACGAAAAAATTTGGCTTTTTTTTTTTCAAAATCCACCCCTAACCCTTCAAATAGGGGAGGAAGTATCATATCCGATTTTTCGCAGTTTTAAGGTAGATTTTATTGAAACTTGGTATGTTGATAGTAGGTAACCTAGAATAAATAGGTTTTCGGCTACTTTTTGTCCCGTTTTCACCCCCCACTCCCCTAAAATGGGGTTTGGAAGTTTGAATGGAACATTCCGCAATTTTTGTAGTACGACGCTGAAATTTGATGTGCGGACTGTTTGTCAAAAACGAAACAATATGGCATATATTTTTATTTTTTCAAAAATCCACCCCCCAAACCCTTCAAATAGGGCCGGAAGTGGACACCAAAACCTTTAAAGTTAGAAATTTGGTATGCAGACTGTTTGTCAAAAACGAAAAAATTTGGCATTTTTTTTTTTTTCAAAAATCCACCCCTAACCCTTCAAATAGGGGAGGAAGTATCATATCCGATATTTCGCAGTTTTAAGGTAGATTTTATTGAAACTTGGTATGTTGACAGTAGGTAACCTAGAATAGGTTTTAGGCTACTTTTTGTCCCGTTTTCACCCCTTACTGCCCTCAAATGGGGGTCGGAAGTTTGTATGGAATATTCCGCAATTTTAGTAGTACGACGCTGAAATTTGGTATGCAGACTGTTTGTCAAAAACGAAAAAATTTGGCTTTTTTTTTCAAAAATCCACCCCTAACCCTTCAAATAGGGGAGGAAGTATCATATCCGATTTTTCGCAGTTTTAAGGTAGATTTTATTGAAACTTGGTATGTTGATAGTAGGTAACCTAGAATAAATAGGTTTTCGGCTACTTTTTGTCCCGTTTTCACCGCCCACTCCCCTAAAATGGGGTTTGGAAGTTTGAATGGAACATTCCGCAATTTTTGTAGTACGACGCTGAAATTTGATGTGCGGACTGTTTGTCAAAAACGAAATAATATGGCATATTTTTTTTTTCAAAAATCCACCCCCAAACCCTTCAAATAGGGCCGGAATTATCATATCGATTTTTCGCAGTTTTAAGGTAGATTTTATTGAAACTTGGTATGTTGATAGAAGGTAACCTAGAATAGGTTTTAGGCTACTTTTTCCCGTTTTCACCACCCACTCCCCTCGAATGGGGGTTGGAAGTCTGTATGGAACATTCCGTAATTATTGTAGTACGACGCTGAAATTTGGTATGCGGACTGTTTGTCAAAAACGAAATAATATGGCATATTTTTTTTTTTCAAAAATCCACCCCCAAACCCTTCAAATAGGGCCGGAAGTGGACACCAAAACCTTTAAAGTTAGGGGAAGGAGAATCCTATTTAGGATATATATATATATATATATATATATATTGGAAATAGACCCCAAAACCTTGAATGGTGTGGGGGGGAAGCCTATGTATAGTTATATATATCCACAAAATTGACCCCGAAACCTTTTAAATTGGGGGAGTGGGGGAGGGAGGGGTCCGTTTTTGGAAATAGACGCCAAAACTTTTAAACTTGGGCGGGGGATTCCTATGTATTGTGATATATATGTATACATATTTTTTCTTTATAAGTTTAAACAGTTTACAAGGTAGAAAGCTAAAAACAAGTATGATGGCTATTTGTCATGAACAATAAATCTTGCATATTGAAGTTTTTGCAAACCGGCCCTTAAAGCCTTAAATAAGAAAAAGAAGAAGCAGTGTTGCAGTGTTGAAATTATTCTATTTTCGTTACCAAGTGGATGGCTCCACTTTCCTGGTAACGAAAACAGAATAATTTTGTCATCCCGAATTTAACGCGGGCGAAGCCGCGGGCAAAAGCTAGTTAAACATAAAAATACAAACAATAAGTAGGCAGCCAATTAAAGTTCTCACAAATAAAATACCAATCAAAACAAGGTACAAATAAACATAAAATCAAATTGTAAATTGTAATTACAATATAATGCGCAACAAACTCAATATTGTATAAATAGTAAACAATATAGCAATAATGAGTAAGGGTGTCCAGTCGGGGGCAGTTATCGCGGAATCGGGCCAACAATACGCAGAGCGCGCACGTGGCCGGAGATCGCGCGATATCTCGCAGATGCGCCCGCGCCGCACTTGCAACCATTTGCCGAACGTGCTCATTGCTTTTAGCTCAATTAGTTACAATTGAATTTGCATTACTGCTTTATTGCATCAGTGTGCATGTTTTTGCAGTCGGTAAGCTTTGTTAATAATATATTAGCAGTACAAAATTTATATTTACTGAGTTTACTGACTATAATGATGCCTAGGCACATAGATGTATATATTTGTCATTATTTTCGGCTACTTACAACAAAACTATGGAATGAACTTCCTCTGGAAACATTTCCAGAGCGATACGACCTGGCGTCCTTCAAAAAAAGAGCGTACACACTTTTAAACGGCTGACAACGCATTTCTGGGACCTGAGGTCTTGCGAATGTCCATGGGCGGCGGTGTCACTTACCAATCCTAGTACAGCACAAACATTTGTGTGAACATGTCCCATGTATTAATCTGGGTGTTTTTTACACTGGGTAATAAATATATTATTTACAAGAAAAAAGCTATACAGTCTTTATTTTGTGGTATTTTATATCACCGTGACCGTGAAACTACTTTTTCAAGTTGAATCTTAGCATTTAAATACCAAAAATATTAATAACAAGACAATTGCGTCACTGACGTAGCCGCTACGATGCTACGAAGTAGGGCTGCCCCCGTAGCGTAAGCTTGCTGCGCCTACGAACTACTTGCTATGGAGCTCTTTACAAAATAAAAACCAACGCTCTACGTCACAGGACAATTCACTTAATTTTATTGTTGCTTCATTGTGTCGACGATTATGTAAAGATCCAATAACTTCGCAGCCACAATATTGACAAAAGTTTGTAAGTCCTGGGTATATAATTGTCCATCTATTTGCATCTATTCAACCTATCGCAGTCTACTGCTGGACATAGGTCTCCCCCATTTTGCGCCAGATATCCCGCTCCACCGCTTTTCTCATCCAGCCTCCACCAGCGATAATTGTCCAATTGCATTTAAATAAATCTTCATCTTTTTTAAATCATAGTTTACTCGTATTTTCGCTTCTGATATCATTAATACCTATAAGTCCCACGGTCAACAGCCAGTAAGTAAAAATGCTCTTTAAGCTTTCTTACCTACTAGTTGTTCCGCGTGGTTTTACCCGCGTTATAAGATAATCTCCCGCAGTAAGACCTAACGTAAAAACGCGCAGTTCACGCAAAGCTCGACCGCCGCGTGGTGATACATTGCTTTATTTTTCTAAAATACAAAGTATTTTCTAAATTAAAAGTATCCATGTTTTTCCTTATAACATCATCTACCTGACAAAAAAAGTCCCGACGAAATCGGCCCAGCCGTTTCAGAGATTACCCGGAACAAACAGACAGACAGACAAAAATATTTAAAAAAAAATGTCGTATGTATCGTATATATATTCATAAGCATGAGGCAAAAAATGGTTATTTCGATATTACAAACAGACACTCTAATTTTATTTGTATGTAATAGATTATGGCTTACACGGTACAAGTAGTGTTTCTTTAAGACTAGCTGTCTCATCAGACGTTACGCCCCTCTTTTTTGTGTAACAAAGTTTATGGATATCGGACTTTTTTGCATTTATAGCTGCCGCGACATACGTCATTCTTATGTTTTTGGCCTTTTCTGACAATAGAGAAAAAAATACATTATATATTAATGTTCATCATCATCATCATCAGCTCATTAAACGTCCCCACCGAGGGGCACGAGCCTACCCGTATAGGGTGATATATTAATGTTAATAACTGTAATCTCGTGTGTTTTGCGAGGATTCACTTACCACTTTTGGCAGTTGGTAACAGAGCGTCCGTAGGTATGTAGCAAAAGAAAGTTGGTTATTTGATTTTCCTTGTATTTTTACTTGTATCATAGACTGTAAATAGATAAATGTGAACATAATTTTTAAATGAAAAGGTCGACTCAATCTCGAATTTTGCGCTAAACTACATTTGGCCAACGTTTCTTATTTATCTAGATATACCCATTGCATTTGGATTGATTTAACTTCACCCATGCAGCTACCATAAAATGATTTGGTAGCGATAATATCTTATAGCAGATTGCCCTATAAGTATATTGGTTTATTGCTATGTCGTATACAATATGTTCTGCGAAATCGTGAGTGTCCCCGAAATCCCCGGGAGAGGGCCCCGCGGCAAATATTGTCGGTGCGCTCGGCGCACATTAGCGCGCACAAAAACAATATCACTAATCGCTTCCTGCAACAAGTGCCCGTCGCCCCCGCCTCGCCCACTGACAGATCAACGTGTTACCCTCCACGACGAATCAAACACAACACCCTACGCCAACCTACAAACATTATTTACAACCATGTTGTGTGCCACATAAAGTTTAAATCAGAATAACATGGCAGTGTTTGTGCAGCTGCGGACGCGCACGCGCCGCGTTTGACGTTTTTTTTTTGCATCGCCTCTGCACAATACAATAATAATGTAAAGGGCTTAAATGTTACAATTTAGACCACTTAATAAAACACAATGAGGAGCCGGCTGATCCCTCGGCACACTCGGCCTCACGGTTTTGATACATTACTTTATTAAGATATCTTTAAATGAAAAGTATATTTTACAAATGAAACATATTGTTCAATTTTATAATAAAATAAATAATGTCGCATAATAAAAAAATACTCATAATAAATTATAAGACTTACCTAAGAAAAGTTACCAAATAAAGTGTTTATTACCTTTAATCTGCTGAAGTAGGTAATTCCCATTTAACTAGGCTATAATTATTATGAGACACATGTAAGGTATGCAATGTAAGTGAAACTAATCGCGAAAACAAAATAAAATTACACTTTTGACTAATTGAGTGCTGTCGATACAGCAGATCGCCGATGGTTTCAAATCTGTAGCGGAAAATGGGCGAAAAAGTGGGAATCATTTAATATGTAGGCTATATTCTGGTTTGTCTGGACGCACAGGGTATGCACTGCTTTTTTGCATATATGGAGTGCACGCCACCGGCTATAGCATTACCTATTTTACCAAAAAAAATACATATTATATGTTTGAATAACTTGAGTAATTTCGTAGTACAAATAATTGGTAGACCGTTCTTTTGACAACAGCGACCGAGATCAACAATATACGTGTACAGCTTTCATTTAAACTTATGCAATGTGAGTATGTCGGGCGCTACAAATCTGTAACATCTCTTGCGCAAACAGTCGCGCCCTCGTCGCGCGCCCGGCTGGCTGCCATTTAATAACTATTTTAATGTTCATTTAATATTTCACCCTCGCCTGGCACTTGCTCATTCAAGTACCTACATTAAACAAGTGTAATTAGGGACACAATTGTAAAACTTTTGTGGCAAAACGTTTCAAATAACATAATATCATTACAATTGTATTTTAATGAGACGAAAATCCAGGGTGTACTAATATAGGAACTTATTATCATGGTTATTGTTTTCTAATACCTTTAAAAGTGCCGTTTAGGTACTGTAAGTGAAGCCCCACACGATAACGTTGACAGCCTAAGGCCGGACTCCACCAAAGCTCCACTGCTCCCCATATAATTCTATTGTTTGTTTAAAAACACCTCTCCGCTAGTGTCGTCTCCGCTTTGGTGGAGACAAATATGTCTATTGCTGAAAAGGAGGCCTCTTTACCGCCCTCTTTAGTCGACCATACATCGTCTACTCGCATCCTAAACCAGGTCATCATATATTACAGCAGTTTCTGTGGATGGATATCATGAGACTAGCTATCAGTGTGGTCACTCGGCCGTCGACTGACGAATTGTTTTGTTATAGAGTTGCCGGTGTAGAGGCGGCGCGGTGGCCGCCGGGAACTACTACCAAATCACCAGTCTGTAACACTCGAGAGGGCTCCGCACCCAGGAAGATAAATAAATACTTATTTTTTCATGAAAAACAACCATTGTATTAAATTATATATATTTTCAAATTTTAATAGAATCTTGAAAATGTGTACAATAAGTAGATTTCAACAAGGTATTAATATTTGTACTGTTACATAGTAAAAAGTAGGTATTCATTGCTAATGTCCTTGTAAACTTATTTTACGACTACATTTCATCTGGCTATAGCGGCCGTACATAGTAGGTACTGAACCAAAATACTGATCCTTATGAAATCCGGGAATTTTGGGATGTAAGCATTTGTGATTCCAGCGACGCCTGCTTAACTAACCGACAAAATAAACTACGTCTACTTGATTCAAGTACCTACAGAAGTGTTAAGGTGTATCATACACAATTTAGTGAACAATGTAGTGAAACCCTAGCAGGAAAGTAGCTCCTATAGTGAATATGAGTACTTGGAGCCTATATTTATTGCTCAGTTGGGTATAAATGTGCGCATCATATTATTTTTGTGCATTCTTCACTTTAGGAATTCATCTTTAAAACGATTCAGTAATTAACGTTTTTCTAGCAGGAAAATTCTAAACATATAATGAGACATAACCTTTGCATATATAGAAAGCTTAATTTGTGCATGAGTGTGCACAAAAATTGTACGTCTTCAAGTTTTCGAAATATTCAGTTCTTTTTCTGCTAAGAAAACATTTAAAAAAGTCGCATATCCTGAAAACTTTGTGAAACTGACAAGCTACTATACTATTTATAGCAAATTGAGCACTAAACATACCTATAGAAATAAGATTTACCCATATCACTATAGGAGCTTCTGTATTGCAAAGGGTAACGCACTCAGTCGGGGCTCTACGGTAAGTCATAATCTTTAGTTTTTGTTTTTGTAAAATGCTAGTCTGACGTAATAAATAAGTAGTATATCCGTTAACTTTTGCTCAAAACTGAAGTTTTCTAACGGGGTCACGGCTTCCAGCGCGGCCGGCCGCTCTGGGGGTGCGTGAACTAGAAAAGTTGTTGGTTTTGTAAATTATGTAGATGTGTATTGAAACTGTTTTGTTTAAATTCTTATGTTATATTGTTGGTAGGTATAGTTAAACATTTAAAATAAAAATTCTAATGACAAACTGTCTATTATTTTTGTCCTATTCAATATAATTCCTTTCTTTGCCGATCCTCAACAACTGCATACGTCGGCCGAACCAAGGGACACCGTAATCCTAAGTAGGTACGGTACAACTTCCAGTTTCATCTAAGTTTGTAAAAATTAAACCCATTGTTTTTGCCTTTATTTTGTTTAAATAAATACTTAATAGAAATGAATTACATGATATATATTAGGGAGAGTGATCTCCCCTGGGCGATCTGGGAAACTGAATAGACTACGGGCGGTTGTTGGCCGGTGCCGAGAAAATCGGGTAAGATGGGGATAGTCCACAAGCTGAAGTAAAGGTGCCACTAGCACAGACACTTCTGCGACTATGGCACCCTCAGACAATGGATCATCTAAGTAATGTGTTGCCCGGGCTGTTCATCTTCGTCCAATTTCCGGGACCTCTGGATGGCAAATGAAAGGGCGTTCAAAGAGACCCTATATTGGTTACATTATTATTAATTACATATATCCATATCGACCCTATAAGACGAAGGAATACGTATAAACCTACGGTAGCAATTTTTTTAGCTTTAGGTAAGTATATCTTGGCGCATGAGCTTTAGGACGGTGGAAGGTACCCAACTCGATTGTGTTAGGTATATTACGATTCTTATTTTCCACTTGATTATATTGCAATTTTACAGAAGGATAATCGTTCCTGATTATTTCAAATTATCTGCATATAGAAACCCATATCTTAACATCTGTGCAACTAGTACAGCAGCCTTAGAGCCCTCAAGTACCCCAGCTGCTGATAAGCAAATAAACCACGCAAAACGTTTGGACGACGATCGCTCCGTGTCCGTGCCAACACACACCTTGCAATATGCGGCCTTCGTTAGCTCGGGACCATTCACCATTTTCTATACTGTCCACCTGATGGTAAGCATACATTCCTTGCTTTAAAATTAACATGTTAAAAATATAATAATAAGGTTAACATGTAGATTCAGCAATATAGCTAAAACGCATATTTGCGCATACATAATTATCATAGTGTGTACACGCATAAGTTACAACAAAAACAGGCGGGTTCATTGATTTAGATAAGAGGCGGAACTTCCAATGTTTTCAATGAAAAGATTAGAGGAGGGTGTGTCGGCGAGATCGCGCGGTCATCCGCCAAATCGCCGGGCGGAGGGCGGCACAGATTCGCGACCCTCCGCCCTCTGCGCATATATAACTCCACGGTCCCTCTAATACACTCACTAGTCTGGATGCGCCCGCGCCTATGCCTCACAGACTCCAGTTTCCAGTCGAGCAGTTTGGAAGTTGTAAAATAATGTCGGTGCTGGCGCGCGGGTTCGAGTCGTGCGAGTTCAGTGTGGAGGAGCTGGAGACGGCGGTGGTGGCGGTGGAGAAGGGCGCGGCGGAGGGCGGGCAGTGGAGCGCGGGGGCGCTGGCGAGCGCGGCGGGCGCGGCCGGAGCGGCGGCGGCGGCGCCCTTAGCGCCCGACGTGGCCGCGCGCGGGGCCGAGCTCGCGCTGGCCGGGGGCCCGGGGGGTGCCGGGTACCCGGGGGCAGCGGGGGGCGCCGGGTACCCGGGGGGTGCGGGGGGCGCCGGCGGCGTGCGTCTGCGGCTCCGGCTGCTGGCGCCGCTGCAGCCACACGCGAGCCCCGCGCTCTGGTTCGACGACGCCACGCTAGCAGCGATCGGGATGCCCTTCCTCACGCTCGCTAACATACGAGGTAACTAATACCTATGCTGCTCCGACCAATCTCTCTCTTTAACCAATCGTAATACACTGTTCCATTTTGTGCAAGAAACCCGTCCGGCCGTCCTCGTCCAGCCTTCACCAGCGTTATATTGCAAGTCTACTTGCTAGCATATAAATCTGTCATAAGGTCATAAGCATGTAGTTTATTAAATTTCATGGATATATTGTAGGCATGAATATAAATTTTTTCTTGGTATACCTAGTATCTATGAAATCATCCTTTCATGTAGGTACGAGTAGGTAACCTTGCATTGTAAAAACTTCTTTTCGTCAAAAGGATTTTTGATACCCAAAAAAATAGTATCTATTCGTCTAGGTGGTCCAAGCGTTGGATTTACAATGGTGGTGATCCGGACGTCGTGGGCTCACGAATCCCGGAAGGAGGCCGCATTGTAAAATTGACTACTATTTTTCTAGGTAGTACCACAGATTAAATAATATATACTACCTACCAACATTTAAGATTGAATCACCTGATTGTTTGCAAAAAAAGAAGATGCCTTCTTTACACAGTAAGACATTATTTTATGTGAATAAAAAAACAAGAAAGGTTCATATATCAGTCCTTGAAGCACGCCCATCAAGGATAGTTATGAGCCACGATTTGTATTTAGTACCTAGGTGATATATTTAGTGAAAAGTTTTAGTAAATATGACAGTAGGTATCTGATAAAGCTGTATTATTCAATGTGTGTGTGTTTTGCAGGCGGGCGCAGTTACTCATGCCACTTGTGCGGCGCGCTATTCGAGCGGCCCAACCCGCTGAAGCTGCACCTGTTCCTGCAGTGCGCCGACACCGTGACTCCCGCGGCCGTGTGGCGCCGCGCCCTACACGCCCTGCGGACGCTCGCGCCCGCCCCCGCCCTAGAGGCGGCGCCCGCCCTGGACGCGGCGCGACTGGAGGCGCTGGCGGCCGAGTGGGGGCGCGCGCGCGGCGGACATGTGTGTCTCTACTGCGGCAAGCTGTACTCGCGCAAGTACGGCCTCAAGATCCACATCCGCACGCACACGGGCTACAAGCCGCTGCGGTGCCGGTACTGCCTGCGCGCGTTCGGCGACCCCAGCAACCTGAACAAGCACGTGCGCCTGCACGCGGGCGGCGGGGGCGGCGCGGCGCACGCGTGCGCGCTCTGCCACAAGCGGCTCGCGCGCCGCCGCGACCTCGACCGACACGTGCGCGCGCACCACGCCCGACCCTAGCCACCGTCAGCTCCTCGCGGAGCAGCACTCACACGGTGATCATCACACTGAGCTTCCGCTGAAGCCAATGACGCGACAGCCGCTCTCAGCGCCATGAGCGTTGTCGGTCTCCCCGCTGGAGGACCTGCGCGGATTTTTCGAGAGGCGGCCGCGGGACACCGGTGCGACCAGGCGACTCGGTGTCAATGTTAAATGTCCAACTAAATCAAGACCTAGGTACTGATTTAGTTGGACATTTAACGTAGTTAAGTGAAGAATAAAGTTTAATAATGAAGTACTTAATAAAATATAATAAATAGTTTTTCGTTAATTCGCTACCAACCACTTTATTTTTATTTACCTTCGTCCACAAGGAAATGGAACTTTGGATAAGTAGGCATTATTATTTAGTTAACTTTAAATTTAAACCAAGCATTATTTATTCTTTACTTGTTTTTAATTTTAAACCCCAGTTAAAACAACTTAAAAATATGGTGATATTATAAAAGAGAGCGACAGTAGGTATAGGTAAATACGTTTTTCAGCGATTTGTCACAAACCTTTTAGCTTTTAAGACGACCCATCTGGTGTACGTAATGGTTGAGATGGCAGGTGTTACACCAAGGATTCCTGGTTCGACCCCGGGCAGTATAAACATTTGTGTGCAAGAACATAATATTATCTGTTTGTATTGGTATTGGCGTTTTCTGTGTTAAAATGTATGTATTTACAAAAAAGTATATAATTATGTTTATTCGTTGTACCCATACTATAGGCTAATGCTTAGCTAGGGACTAGATGGCGATGTGTGAATGTCAGTGGATATTTATTTTAAGCCTAAATTTGTGAGTTTCTCCTTTAGAATGCCCCTTTTTAGGGTTCCGTAGCCAAAATGCCAAAAAACGGAACCCTTATAGATTCGTCAAGTCTGTCTGTCTGTCCGTCAGTATGTCACACCCTTTTTACTCCGAAACTATAAACACTACACTATGCAAACTTTGTAAGTATATGTATGCTGTGAACCGCTATTAGGTTTTGACAAGAAACTTGAAAAAAAATTAAAATATTTTGGGGTTCCCCATACATTAAACTGAAACTCAAAACCTTTTTCATCCCACCCCCCCGTGTGGGGTATCAATGTGTGTAGAGTTTGAATCAAAAAAATATATGATGTACATTACCATGACATCTTACAACAAAATTTAGTTTGAACGATTTCTGGTGTGTAGTTTTTATTTTATACGTCATAAACGGTGGACCACTATTTTCCATAATAAAGTTGTACTAGGTTCCTAAATAAATAAAAATTAATTTATTTTATGTTACTTGATGCTGGGGAACCCTCCACAGGCGATTCCGACTCGCGCTTGGCCATTTTTTTTTTACCTTTCCCACTTAAAGATGGAGGGTGGGCTTATTATGTAGCTAGTATTCGTGGTTTACCCTGGTGGACTACGGATGTGCTTCGGCATTGAAGCACAATTCTTTCTATTTTATGGACAATAAGGAATAGGAATTGTCACATCACTGACGCCTAAAGGGAGTCAGTGGCGCTATAGACACGTACTTTGTTGATACGAAATTTTTAAATTAATTATAAATGTTTTATTTAGTCTTACCGCGTAGTCTTATCTTAATGGACTAATTGGGAATTCACTTCCCAAGACTAATAATACCATTCAGAAATTTGGTAACCAGTATACTTCCCAGTAAAACAAAATTAAAAGTCCTACTTAAGTGTATTCCTGCTGATATTTTAAGATATATAATCAACACAGTTTAATTTTTCTCATTTCTAAATATCTCAACAGATTTATCTGGGGGTCGAGCTAAGTCGAGCGCGAAGCAAACACTGCCGTACCATCCTACAGGATCCATTTCGCCGCATTTTCAGACCCCGATTTGAGAACCTTTGGATAATACCAGAGCGCTGAAATTTTCGTCATCTAGTGTATATATATATATATATATATATATAATAACTTACTATAAATCCAAAATTTCAAGTCTGTAGGTCATTTAGTTCCGACGTTAAGCGAAAGCAAAGTTTCGCATTTTCGACAGACACTCACTCACTCACTCATGATCATCAAATAGAACTAGTACTTCCATTAACTCAGAAAGCTGAAATTCGGTACAGAGTTAGGGTTTAATGGCTACATAAAGGGAAAACTATGAAAACTTCGAAAATCGAAGATCTGGAGTACCTGGTGACCCTGCTTAGATAACAAAATCATCAAAATAGAACTAGTACTTCCCATTAACTCACAGAGCTGAAATTTGGTACAGAGTCAGGGTTTAATGGTTACATAAAGGGAAAACTATAATAACTTGGATAATCGAAGATCTGGAGTGACCCTGCTTAGATAACAAAATAGCCCAGCCAAACTATAATAGATTCATCCGATGTCAAAAATCGGGGGACACGGTAGTGCCCCCGCCAAGTCGAGCGCGCTAGACCAATACAAACAAACATGTTGGTGCACACAAATATTTGTAGGTACTGCCCGGGGATCGAACCCGGAACCCTTGGTGTAGTAGCCGACGTTTCAACCATACACCCAATGGGTCGTCTAATATTCCTTTCAAGTTTCTACAAAAAGAAGTAAAATCCCACCAAAAACATTCTGTAAAAAATCTAGCCAAGTCTCGATGGAGCTGCTTGATTATCTCTAAAAAGTAATGAAATCAAGATAAAGACGTGCCAAGTCCAAAGTTCCTTACTGCGATTCATTAATTATTATGGTTAATGTTGTGTTACAGAAGCAGGTGATGGTCATTTTTTTGACGACCCATTTGGTGTTGCGGTTGAGAGGTCGGCCGCAACACCAAGGATTCCGGGTTCGATCTCCGGGCAGTACAAACATTTGTATACATGAACATGTCTGTTTGTAATGGTCTGGGTGTTTTCTATGTATAATATGTATGTATTAACAAAAAAAATGTATATATGTATTTATCCGTTATTTAGTACCCATAATACAGGCTTAACGCTTAACTGGAGCTAGATGTGTGAATGTCACTAGATATTTATTTTCAAAATTTAATTTTATTCTTATCTTTGTTCAACCATGACTCCAGACAGACGGACAAACTAGGCCATTAATAAGTATAGGATCCAAAATTGATATAAAAATAAATGATTTAATCAATAGCTAACTCAAAAGCAAGAACAACTGAGTTTGTTTAATGTGTGTATGACATCTAGTGATAAATAAAAATTGAGTTATTAAGTGTAATTTTGTTTTAGGGTAATTAACAAATTATAAAAATTATGTGTATTGTCGGTACAAGGCACAAGTGAAAGGCGCATAAGGATTTTATGGTTTTATTGTCCCTTAATCTACTGTCCGGCGACCTTGGCGGCGATGCGCTTGTCCCGCTCCTCGGCGATGGTGAGGCGCACGCCCTTGCCGCGCGGCAGCGAGATGTACGCCTTGGTGCCCTTGCCGATGATGAACACGTTGTTGAGGCGCGTCGCGAACGTGTGCCCCGTGGAGTCGCGCACGTGCACGATGTCGAACGAGCCGGGGTGGCGCTCGCGGGACACGATCGTGCCCACGCGACCCAAGTTACGCCCGCCGGTGATCATGCACAGGTTGCCTGCAACACACACTACACGCTGTACCTGTCGCCCTTTCCCACCTATGGCGACACCGCCTGCCTCCGCCGACAGTGCAATGGCGTAGCTGGGCTGCACAAAGCCTGACATTTCGGTAATATTACTAAATAGTATAGTCGCTTTTTCAGTCCCTATGTCCTTAGAGGAAGGATGCATAATATCATCCATTAAATGTGATGTCGTAAATAATTCCTTTTGTTTCCCGCTATGAGTATATTCCAAACGCAGGCTGAACCCTACAAGATTTATTAAAATAATGTACTACGAATTGTATACATTCAAAAGGTCTACAGACAACTCCATGATGGTATATCCCACAATCTTTTTTGTCTTTTACTTTTTACGACAAATATTGGCATTTTTACCAATACAGCAGTAATGCTTATCCAATTAAATATCTTAAATAAATTGTTGATTTAATATGAATATGTATTTTCGAAGATATTACAGATTTAAAAATTGCGGTACGTAGCGTTTGCGGTGACACCAGCCGTCTGGGAGGTATTACGAATATCACCATTGCACCCGTACGAAGCAGAGGTGGGTCGCTAGTTTATTATAATATTAATGGGTATTGAAAATACCCATTATACAAGTGGTAGTGTAGGCTGTTAGTGCTATAGTAGACAAGACAAATATTGTTATATATCGTTCCTTGTGACAACACTGGCAAAATGCCCATTTAAACAAGTTAATAATTGTAGCTTTATCAAAAGATGCCAAATGCATTTATTTATTTTATAGGCCTAAGATGGAGTTAACTCTTATTATTGTTTTGTTTCCATGTTTTGTTTTTATATGTAAGTGAGCTGGTTTAACTGACACTAAATAAATATTTTTATTATTGTTTTTCTTAAACAACTCGAAACATTTTTTATCCAAACAAATTAAAAGGCTTTCATTTTAGCCAAGCAAAATTAAAAATGAAATGCAGTTGAATAATGATTTTTTAATACAGTAGAATCCGTTTACTATGACTCTGCCTATATTGACCAACCGGTTATTATGATGTAATTGCACTACGAAGTTAGATTTTCATATAAAATTCTTTATAAAAAAGTCGGATATAATGAGTTCTCTTATAGTGACATGTCGCTTATTATGACCTATTTTTAATATATTATGTCCTGTTATTATGACATGAAACAACTTGAAAGTGATGGGGAAGAGGAAGTCGAGGAAGCACCATTACCTACCGCAGAAGAGGCCAGAGCGAGCAAGCTGCAGAATTATTATCACAATTTGTTCACAGCAATATTGAAAATAATCATTTGACCATAGCTATGTATTCTATACACAATAGTATTAGAGACTGTTTTAACAATAAATGAAAAAACAAAAGCAACAAAATTACAGATTACTTACAGTAAAAAAATACACTTGTATGTGTTATTTTATTAAAATAATGTGCTGATTACTAGTAATTTTCATTTTGATTTAATACATATGTATACATCAATCCAAATCCATGTATACATATGTAATTACTAATTTCTGTATCTAAGTAAACCTACATACATATTTACATAAAAATGGTTTTTCATTTCATATAACGCTTTGTATGACGTCTGCTTATTATGACGTGTTTGTCAATTCCTTTCGATGTCATTATAAACGGACTCTACTGTACCTACATATCTTATACCTTGTGTTTATTTTATTAATAACTAGCTTTTGCCCGCGGCTACGCGCGCATTAAATTCGGGATAACACGGTACTTTCATTTATCACTATACATAGGATTTCCCCTCCCTCCAACTTTAAAGGTTTCGGGGTCAATTTCAGAATTTTTTTTAGAAATAAATATTTTATAGTGAGCTAACATTAAAAGGTAGACAAATGCTGTCCCGGACTTTTTTGGAGACCTTTAAAAGGAGAACAATACTCTCATACATGACTTTTGTGAAACTTTAACCATTTACTCAGTGTACGCAGCAGAAGCTCCAAGTATGAAGTATATTACTCGTAGCGTGATGATATACAGCCTATAGCCTTCCTCGATAAATAAGCTATCTAACACTGAAAGAATTTTTCAAATCGAACCAGTAGTTCCTGAGATTAGCGCGTTCAAACAAAGAAACTCTTCAGCTTTATATATTAGTATAGATTTAGTAAAGTACAGAATCGGAGGGCACATAGATATTCAATAAACATCAGGAAGCAAATTATTTAAGTCAATTGACAATTCCAATACAACAACTCCTAATTGTGTAAAATATTAAATTAAAAGTAATAATGACATACCGGATTCGAACTTGATGAAGTCCATAATTTTGGAGGTAGCAATGTCTAGCTGTACAGAGTCATTGACCTTGATCAAAGGATCAGGGTAGCGGATGGTGCGGCCGTCATGTGTCACCAGGTAGGGCACGTTCTTGGGGCCAGTCGCCACTCGCTTCACCTTACAAAGCTTGTACTGCAAAAAAAAGAAAATATTGGTCAGTTTAATAGTAGACTCAAATTGGATATTATATTGCACTATAACTACAGATAAGTACTCATATTTACTTGCTGCCTATTAAAATGTTAAAACTAAGATAGTAAATAAGAAAACTTAAATCTCATGACAAGCTACATTATACACATATACATTGTGTCAAATGTGTTTTATTCGAAATAAAGTTATAAGTTAACAGTAAAGCTTTAGTGTAAAAGTTTATTTTAATCTTTTTAGTGCATTTAAATAAAAGCTTCTTTTTAAAAAGGTATTCTTTACCTTCTTTTATGGGCTATTTTGATTTCCTTTTGAGATATGCAAACATGTAGTATATAATAAAGACAGTACACATGATCATTGTTTCTTCCATTGCAAACAGACACACATCAGTGTTATTAAACACCAGTTGATCAATTTACCCCCCAAATCAGAAATATTAATATACAGAGACAATTGAAATAGATCGTCAGGGAAAACTTAAACAAAACACATATTACACAACTCTATCTATGTGTCCACTGCCAACCATATTGCGGGCCTCATGCCAAAGGGATGTATAAGAAAATCAACACTTTCAGTAAAAACTTAATATCCTTGTCCTCAGTGAGCCTACATTATTAAAATTTGCATGTTAAGTACACACGCAATTGGTTTTATATTTATGTGGCAAAAAAAATTTGATCAAGTATTGATAAATTTAAAACGACTGGTCAAATAAAAACTGACTTTTCTTTATACACCCTTTTGGCTTGAGGCCCGCGATATGAATAATAAAAAAGGAGACACAAATATAAAAAGCTGTTTTGGACATTAATGTATACTTCACAGGTAACAAACCACTTTTAATAAGCTAAGGAGGGGGAACCTTAAGTTAAGAGATCTTACCTTGGCTTCCTCGGGTGTAATCCTATGGATAGTAAATCTGCCTTTGACATCATAGATCAGGCGGAATAGCTCATTTGTCTTTTCAATGGACACCACATCTGGAATCATTTATTAACACATTGCATATGTAAAGTGTATTTCTTTATAAGCTTTTTGTGTAACAATAATTGAATAGTTACCAACATTCACACACCACCATCCAGTCCAAATTTAAGCAACTGACCCTATTGTCAATACACTTAGTTCAGTTACTGGTATTATGACTTTCTTTAGGGAATCTGAATCCCTTAATTGAGATCTACATGGATTATTTTTTTTACTTGACAGAGATACAAAAAGCATAATCATAGTATGGTGCAGTAAGCTTCACCCTAGTTAATTCACCCAGGTGAACTAAATACACTTTAAATAAGCTTAAATCAGCTGGGTGCATAAAATTACTCATGCCATAAACTAAATCACCTAGGTGAACTAAATACACTATAAGTAAACCTGGGACACCTGTAACTGTGTAGGTACAAAAATTTCGAAAAAAAGTTACTAAGAGACGTCTTCTATATTTTCAATGTTTTAACAATTTTATAAATTAACTCTAGTTATTGGATTTTTTAGTATAGGGATAAGTCATGCAATTAACATCTAAGTACAATATTTAATAAAAGTATAAAATGTATAGATATAGATCCCTGGGCAGCCTTTTATTCTCTACCATTCCACCATGTAATGTCATGGTAAGATCCTTCTATATGGCCAACAGTAAAGCTAATAACTTGAGATTTGTTTATACATATATTCAACAAAAGAATTATAGTTATTTTCAGAATACACAAATTTTATAATAGTAAGAAGGCACAGATTAGTTCAACATCCATGTTAAATTAATAATATGGTTAACACTTACCCATGAAACCAGCAGGGTATGTAGGATCAGTCCTCACTTTGCCATCGACCTTAATAAGACGTTGTTTAACGATCTTAAGCACCTCATTGCCAGTCAGCGCATACTTAAGTCGGTTGCGAAGAAAAATCACCAGTGGCAAACATTCCCGCAATTTGTGCGGACCCGTAGATGGTCGGGGCGCGTACACACCGCCCAACTTGTCTAACATCCATGCTTTCGGAGCGTTTAAGCGCTTCAAATGCTTTTTAGGTCCTCGAGCCTGTCCATATAAATAAAAAGTTTCAGACCGGGAATAACCTCAAAAAGTATAGGTTTGTAAAAAATATAGACTTAAAAGTAGCCGCTGGAAGTAATAATTATCAGAGAAACCTTACAAATATAGATATTATTGTACAAATAATATAAAAATTCATAAAATTGTAAACTGTTACTATCTCATATTAACGGTGAGTTATGTTCGATACTATAAAATACCTTTAAAAACACAACATAATACTCATTTAAATAAATATTAAGGTATGGGCACGCTGAAATATAACTTTGAGCAGAGGATATTTTAAGATTTAATGTGATTTAACACAAAACACTCACCATGTTGGACACAAATTTTAACAAGAAAGAAATGTCACTTTAACGTTGAAATGTCATTACAAGGAAACGTCCATAGACATATATGCTTAATCTAAGGAAACGTCAAAAGTCAAAACAAGCAGTTTTTTAGGAAATGTTGGCGCTAGGTTTGGCAAATAAGCCATTCTTCTATTTAACCGAATAGAACTTTAAGAATAAATTAATATCTAGTTGCATTTAAATTCAAGAGACACAATAGCTTTCCTATTCAGTTCAATCACGGCGGTAAATAGGTTAAAGATTTACCTACTTTCATAAATTATCGCGTTATGCTTCTGCTAAGTTGATGTACAGTCGCCATCAGATATATATGAGACAAGGTGACCAAATACATCTGAACAGTTCAAATATCAATAAGATCTATACAGTACAAGTTACCATTAATATCTAAAGAACAACCGCTTCATTTATATCTGAGCAAGCGCGTGTCAATAACTTCTATACACACAACTTTTCAATAATATCCGAACACTCAAAATGTCAAGTGTAACTAAGCAAATAAACCAGTGTTTATTTACTTAGTTACACTTGACAATTCTTAACTGCATGACATTAAAAGAACAAGCTAAATTCAATCACTGCTGTGGGCGTATCATGATTATTGTCATTTGAGGTCTCAAATTATAAGAATAAGTCACGTCAATAACTACGTCATTCGAGTATCCTCATTGAACCACTGTTCGGCTATCTGCGTAAGTGGGGATGGTCAGTCTCGGCTCTGGTTAAGCTCGACAAGCACTTGCTCAGATATTAATGACGCGGTTATTGTTTAGATATTAATGGTAACTTGTACTGTATAGAACTTATTGATATTTTAATTGTTCAGATGTATTTGGTCACCTTGTCTGCTCATATATATGTGATGGCGACTGTATGATTGAATATTGTTATTATAATATTTTACTTTTACTCAGGTTATCCCGGCAATAGGTGAAAATCAGTGATTCATTATTATTACTATTTTGCACAGCTGGGAAATGTATGTGTGATATGCAGTTTTTATATAATATTAATAATGCATTGTGTTTGACGTTGATATTGTATGTTGGTATATTATTATTTTTTTATGCATTAACGAAGCATTAAAGTCTTTTGGTGCAAACTCAGATTTAGACATTAAAATGTTAATGCTATGGGTGCAAATAATCGATTTATCTATGTTGATTAATAGTACCTACGGCTCTTCTAAACTTATTCCTAATTTGCCCAAGGTTGGTGGATTCTTAGCATAAATTAACTAATTAAAGATGAATTTTATCGGATAACGCTTCCTTCCTTTCTTACTTTTTTGTGTTCCTTGTATGTTTTTTCCGGCCCATTTGCAATTAAATTACGAAAATAATAGTAATTTTATTTAGTTAAAAATAGTTAATTTCGATTACGTATTAATTATTATTGTTAAATATGGCATGTCCTTGGCTCAATAGTGTGGACTGTTGCCCTCCTACCGGAAGGGCTGAGGTTCAAATTATCCGATTCTCTTACGGTGAAGGAAAACATCGTGAGGAAACCTGCGCACGCCTGCAATGAGATTCAAAGGTCGTGAAGTCGTTTAACCCGCACTGGGCCCGCGTGGACGACTAAGCCCTTAACACCCTATCGGTGGCTAGGTATCTAGTTTGTGTTTGTGGTTTAATGAGCTGATGCAGGCCAGATCGTATGGTTTCAGATCGCATAATGTAATTACTGCTTAACTATTACTTTACTTAAATGCTATTTCATCATGAAATTCATGAAGGCGGCTTAATGACATAATTATTTCAGCATTTTTAGTACAGAAAATCTGTTGAAGCACCATCTAGCCCTTTTTTTACCCCACTGCCGATGAAGAATTATTTTATTATCTTATCAAAAATCCCCACATTCCTATAACTTATGTTGCAAGTGTTGCAACTGGCAACACTGCTATTAGTGAGTGAGATTTTGTACTTTTGTAGGTTATATCAGGTTATATTGTATGTTTAGTAGGTTATTTTGAGGTTATGTTTTGTGTGGTGTAACGTTAATGCTTCATGTGATTAACCTAATGTATTCTGTTCGCATATATATAAGCATCAGAAGGCGTAATATTATTTTAGACTGAATAGAAGTTTGTCGTTTTTTATTTTTTTCTTATTAAATACGGATGAGTTCAACAGACTCATCTGAGGATAGTTTTGCGTGGTCAACTGCTTCTACTGGAAGCGAAACTGGTGATGAGATGTAAGTATCCATCTTATTGTTGAATACAAAAATAAATAACAACTACTTATAAACAATATTACGTTAAATTGAGATTTCAAAAATTAAAAATTCATAAAGATACACGCACAATACTAGTGTACTAGCGGACTAACAGCCACCGTCAATGGTTCGGTACTTAAGGGGTTGGGGACTCATACCCGCCACTCAAATTGGCTGCTGGCCAGAGCCAGATCGTAGTTTACCATGATGCGCCAATCAGGTGAACAAAATAAATAAATAATAAGATAAGCAAAGTACCAGCTTTAACCAATTTTGTGCTGTCATGTTTATAAACTTGACAATCTGTAATGTTATATTTAGTAATCATGGCAGAATCCATGAGAAGTGGCAGTGGGCAGGGCACATAGTGCATAGAACTGATGGCCGATGAGGCAGAAAGATCCTTGAGTGGCATTCGCATAACGGAAAACGAAGTGTACGCTGATCCCCAACCAGATGCAATGATTGCCTTGTTAAGGTGGTGACTGGGAGACGGATGTCAACTGCAAGGGATTGGTTGACATGGAAATCAGGCCTTTGTTCAGCTGTGGACATTCTAGGTTGTAATGATGATGATGATCTCTGTTTTTGATTTGAGTGGGCATTTGATATTCAAATTTGAGACACAAGCAGGTTTTCTATAATGATTTTTTACACATCATTTTATAATGTTTATAATATTGAATCAGCATTTTTAGGGCTTTGTTTTGTATTTACATTCAAAAGTATTAATTACTTTGTAAATACATATTACAAATGTATATAGTACAAGATGTTCCAATTCAATGGTCTTGATGTCAAAATATTTTTAAGAAGAAAAAAGAAGAACAAATTAGATTTTAATTAAATTCCATGTGCATTTTGTGTGCATAATCATGTCAGTTTCTATTCATAGGGAATCTCTATTAAAAAAAAATGAATGTCAAATATGCAGTGTTTATATATTTCAATTGCTAAGGAGCCACTTTAGTCTGAGAAATATTTTATTTCTTGTCAAATTTTTTTTTCAAGAATTCATCTCAGATCCAGATTATGTATGTATATATATAATGTATCATACTTCATTACATATGTTAAATTTAGTTAAAGAACACAATAGAATGATACCCTTTTATTATAAAAATGTCATAAATGGTGTGGAATTTCCAAAAAACATACCATAATAAATAATGGGCCATATCAGATTATAGGGGAGGGGGGGGGGCTACATTACTGGGGGTCCACTGTAATTCCTCTTCTGATTGATTGATAGGGTATGGTCACTGTAGGGGTATGTGGTGGTTTATATTTATGGACTTTTTATATATACATATTAATATATTGCATCAATATTTTCTGTTATAGGCAATCTCAAGCAAGCCATAATTACAATAATTCAGAAACATATTCAAATGATGAAGATAATATCAAGTATGAATCATCTAAGGAGACTATACCAAAGAAAAAGAAACTAAAAATTGAGTCAGAGGATTTCAATGATACATGCAGGTCCAGAAAAAAATCTAATAAAAATGAGTTAAATAATGATGGAGACTCATCTGAACGAAAAAAGAAAAAAAAATATGAGGATAAAAAAGTTTTAGATGAATCATTGGAAGAGACTATGGAGCAAGATGATTATTTAAATATGAAGGTAGAGCTAGAAAAGGAGCATATGGAATTAAAACAAGAAAAACGTAAGATAAAAATTGAATCAGAGGATTTCAATGAGACATTCAGGTCCAGAAAAAAATCTATTAAAAATGATATAAATAATGATGGAGACTCGTCTGAGCGAAAAAAGAAAAAAATATATGAAGATAAAATAGGTACAGATGAAACATCGGAAGAGAATATGGAGCAAGAGAATTTTTTAAATATGAAGGTAGAGCTAGAAAAGGAGCATATGGAATTAAAGCAAGAAAAACGTAAAAAAAAGAGGGAATATAGTGATTGTGATCATGATGAAACCCAAAATAGTTACATAAAGGAGGAAACAAAGTCAAAAAAAAAAAAGAAAAAGGATAAAGATAATGAAAAATCTGTAATTGATGAGAGTATTGATATAACAATGAATGGCCATAGTGAAGTAGATACAGAGGAAACATATGAAAGGAGTCCTAAGAAAAAGAAATCCAAAAACAAGTTAGGTGAACAAATAGTATATCACAATGGTGACATCTTACTTAATGGCGATAGTGAACTTACTGCAGAAGAAACATATAAAAAGAGTCCTAAGAAGAAGAAAAATAAGAGAAAACATAGTGAACAGATTGATTGTCATATTGAAGACAATGAAGTTCCAGCACCAGAAACTGAAGAGGAGCAAAGCTCGATGCTTGAGCAGATGTCTAATAAAAGCAAGAATACAGAAAAAACCATTTCTGATTCAAATATTATAGAAAACACACATAATTACGAAAACTGTAACAGACAAGCCAATAGTGTTCTCTTCATTAATTCTACAGAGGTTACACCAACAGCTGCTAAGAAAACACAACAGACACCAAAGTTTTCAGACAGAATCATTTTTGAAACTGAAAATAATGGTGTTGATGCGCCTCCAGGCAATAAGCTATCTTCAATTTCTCAAACAAGTATTCTGGAGAACAGTAATTTATCTGATTCAGAATGTTTGAGTAATAGTACAGATATAACTAATGAAGATGAAATATGGATTTTAAAATGCCCATGTGATGTTGATATTAATAAATTCAATAATGTGGATATTAACTTGGATACTAAGTGCAAAGTTAAAATTAATGGAGAAACATATTGTGGAAACTTGGATGAATCTTTAGGGATTAATATATTGACCACAAATAATAATGAGTTTATAATAAAAAACTCTATAGCAAATGGGGTTATTCATTTTCGAAAAAGGCTACCAAAACCATTCATTAATAAAGATAATATTATGTTGAATAACCAAACTAACTTCATACCTCTACCTGAAACTAAATGTCGGCATCCACTTTTTGGGTCGAATTATGAAGATCTTATCAATGTACCACTAGAGAGACTTAAACCCTCAAAAAATACTTTTGATGAATCCAAAACTTCTAAAAGTGATGGAACAAAGAAAAGAAGAAGCATAAAAGAGATAAAACCTCAGAAATTGATCTTATGAACGAAGAAAAATCAACTGTGAAATCTTTAAAACTTGAAGTTGAATCTAATGTGCCAATAAAAAGTCCAAAAAACGAAAACACTCAGACAATTACAACAATATTTCAAAAAAGCCTAAAAAAGTTAAACTGGAGCCAGATTCTGCTGAGGCATGGGAGTCGGAGAAAGTTATAGAAAAAAATCTTTTTAATTTTTAATAATTTAAGAGCATAGCTTTTAGCTAATTAACAAATTAATATTCATAGGTACTATTGGTACTAAATGTAAATAAACCTTCTTTATTAAATCCTCTTATATACTTTTTATTTTTTAAATGCAACAAATTCTTCAAATGTATTTTGTACTGTTATCCACATTCTGGAAAAGTAGTAGCCTGTAGGTCTGGTGAGTAGGCTGGATGACGGAGAGCTTCCAACCCCTGTTCTTGCAACTTGGAAACCGTGTCGTGTTATTGATTGTACAAATGGGACTTATTTATCACATTAGTACCACGATTGTTTCGCATTATTATATGATTTTATGAGTATCAAAACTATCACTCTTCTCTCTTCAACTTATTGCAGCCTACTTATAGGTCTTCTTCATTCTGCGCCATATATCGTCTTCCGGTTTTCTCATCCATCCTCCACCAGCGACCCTTATATATCACTTACCCTTGGGTATGCTGAATTTATTATGAAGAAAGTTTCGATTGTAAATTATCAAATTTATAATAAAATTACTGTCCGATGAAACAGTACTAATCGAAGACCTCAGGTATAATTGTGTATTTGACACCACTAATCGTTGATGCACTTTTTTGAACTGTCAAAAAGGAACGTTTCCATATACTTGTATCAGATTTGTGATATGTGACGTCATTGTTCACTATCATCAATTGACCAAATATTTATTGGTTTCAGTGTATTTAAAAATACAATATTGCAAATAAACAAAAGTGATGTGTGTGAAGGTGGGCTATTAAAAAATAAGGTTGTATTTTATTGCGGATGGTGGAGAATACCGAATTATGGAATGCTAGTAGGTACTGTTTAAGGGTTTTTTAGCTAAATGGCATAAAACAGAACCCTAATAGATTCGTCGATTCGAACAGACAGACGTGTCAGAAACTTGAATCGTGTTGGGTATCAATTTGTAGGTCTTGAAAAATGATGTTAAGGTTTTTAATATATATTTTTTATAGATATCAATTAAAGAAAGTATTCATACTTCCAAAGTTGAAAAGCTCGCCCCCCCTCTAATTTTAAACTATGTGGTTGATAAATTTAAAATATATATTTAATGTACATTCCCATAAAATATTACAACGAACGAATTTAGTTTCAACGATATCTGATGTATAGTTTCTTTTAATTCGTCAGAACCACTATTTTCTCATAATAAAGCTGTCTGTAGTAGGTGCCTAAGTTAACAAAAATATTTTATGTTACTTGCTGTTGCGGAACCCTTCACAGGCGAGTCCGACTCGCACATGGCCATTTTTTTTAAAATAAGTGTTATTCAAAGGTAACATTGGGTGTCGCGCTTACATTTATTACCAGATAAAATCGTGGTGCATAAAGGTAAAATAAGTGCTGCTTATCTCATCAATGTGTAGGTACTCACCAAAACCATTCTGTAAAAAATCTAGCCAAGTCTCGATGGAGCTGCTTGATTATCTCTAAAAAGTAATGAAATCAAGACAAAGACGTGCAAAGTCTAAGGTTCCTTACTGCGATTACTTTATTATTATGGTTAATGTTGTGACTTGTTTGACTCATAAATTGTTTAGATTTGAAACCGAACCTCTTGGTAATGTATGGTTCCCAGGTACTTGTTTCGAAATCGATTCAGCATACCTAAGGGTAAGTGAAATATAAAAGCCGCTGGTGGCACCCTTCTTGAAGAACAAGATGACAACGCTTCTGGTGTAGTTCCTAGGTGGATGACGGCATTAAAGATCTCGACTAATGCCCTAAGAACGGGCTGTCCACCGGCTTTTAGGAGCTCTGTCATAATACCGTCATCCCCCGGGTCCTCCCATTCCTAAGTTGTTCCAGGGCTGCACTAATTTCGCTAACGTCAACATTCGGGATATCCTGCGTATATTGGCGCCTTAGTGGGGCAACTGGATCTCCGGTGTCCTCGGTCTTTGGCTGATGAGCGCTCGATGAATACAGTTGTCCATAGAATTTCTCAACCTGGCTCAAGCGCGGTGGCAGGGCCGGCGATGCATGTGTGCTGAGTCGGCTTCTTAGCGGACGATTGCCGCGATCCGTATTTCTCATTGAGGACGGCGCACGATCATCGATTCCCTTGGTGGGCCATGGCGTCACAGGCTACAAATTTCAACCGAGCGTACATTTACCTAAACAAAAGCCTACATAATGTATTCTCTTTGGCGGTTCGTTTTTGAGACATAATGGCGGGTGGCGTATCTATCTTTATATGCTTTTTATATACAATATCATTGATTACAGCCCAACAATTGTTTACAAACATTTTCAAATGTTTGCCGGCGACTCATCGAAAGAGACTACCTAATGACGACACTGGACAATTTGCTGTTTTTGAAAAGTAAAGTACTGTAGAGTTGCGAACTATCGATATTTGACTTTGTTAAATAGTCGATAGCACGATAGTCCTATCGATATGCTGCAGTACTATTGGTATAAGTTGCCTCAACTTAGCTTGATACCGCTGACAGCTGTCATAAAGACTTGCTTAGTGACGGAAAGTAGAAACACGATTATCCAAAAACCGAGAAATTGATCGATTTAAATCGATAAAAAAAAATGAATAAATCAACATTATGTAATAAGCACAAATGATTGAAATGTATTTAATATTATATTATCCGTGATAATATCGATAATTTGCAACAATGACTTTGTGGTTTTGTGAATCTGAATAAAAAATATCAATGAAAATTAAACTTTAATGTTTTAATAATTTACTACGTACTTTTAATTACATTTTCCATCACTATTATTTTAACATAAGTAATATAACTTTCTTAATCAAAAAAGGTTGCCAAATAACAAAGTAAAATTAAATTTAAATATTAAAATATTTTTGCTACAAAATTTTAACACTGTTGCGTCGTAAAATAAAACTATAATTATTAATTAAATATATAATTACTTAAAAAAATTAAAATATAATTATGAAATATTAAATTCATAGTCAAAAAGTCTTAAATTTTTGTAACGTGATGATATGTACGTGAATAATCAATTGAATAATGGATAATCCAATTTAACTTTAAATTTTCGTTATACCCCAACACTAGTATTTTAATCATGTGACATAACCTTGTGTATGCATAATTTAACAAGCTTTAATTTTATCACAACAAATGAATTCACTGTTTTAGTAGGTTTTTTTGTAGTTTTCTTTCAACTTTATTTTCTTATCAGTTTTCAAACGTATTCTTTGATCACTATTTAACTATTTTCTAAGAAATCTCAATTTTCGTCGTGTTATAAAATGTATGCATTGTTAGGACGCACGTTCAAAGTTATACCTGGTTATACCGTAGGTTTTGGTGACAGCTGTCAGCGGTATCAAGCTAAGTTGAGGCAATAGTTATAGTATCACAACACGTGACATTGGCGGAATCGTGGAAAACACGCATATAGCCATACTCAAAGAAGAGAAGAAGAACTATAGTATCGATATTGAGAATTAGGCAATACCAAGGAAGTTGCAAGTATATCGTACGTAGGGATGTTGTTGTTAATGACCTTAAAATAAAAGAATATCAAATTACTGATTGACCCGCCTTTTTTTTTCACACTAAAATCTTGAACATATCATGACATATTATTACCTACTTGATGTATTAATTTTATTATAAGTATGGCGGCTTCTTCTTAATGTCTAACTTAAAGTTACTGTGAAAGTTAACCAAATCCATTACACAGTTAGTTTTAAAATGGGGAGAGCTATGTCCAGCAGCGGATTGCAATTTTTTGGAGAGAGAGAGAAATCACTACATATTATAAAACGAAGTCGCATTTTTTGTCACCATGTCCCTATATCCCTATATACGCTTAAATCTTTTAAACTAGGCAAACTTATTATGATGCGATTTTTTTTAATAGATGGAGTAATTCTCTCTCTTAAAATTAAGAGGAAGGTTTATTTGTATAATAACATCTATTAGACGAGTTATTTTTGAGGTAATGTAATGTCTTAAATAATTTCATTTTTTCGTCTACATTGCAAACGCAGGCTGAACTCCACAAAATTTATCAAATAATGTTCTAAGTACTGTAAAGGTCTACAGATGGTATATGTCTATCTCTTATGAATATCCCACAATAACATTTTTTTGTTATTTGATTTGTACCACAAATAATGGAATATTTTCGAAGCGATTTCATCCAATACAGCATTAATCCTTATCTAATTAAATACCTTAAATATATTGATGATTTAATATAGATCTATATGGCCCGTTACAGCATATGATTTAAATGAATATTTTCGAAGATATTACAGATTTCAAATTGGGGTACGTAGCGTTTGCGCCGGTACTGGCTGACCGGGTAGGCGGGAACGTACCTATTATGATATCACCATTGCACCCGTGCGAAGCATGGCGGGTCGCTAAAAGAAGATAATGAATTATGTATAATTATATACCTTTAATGAGCATAATAGTATTGTAAAATGTTCGATTGTTAATAGGCAATACTATCGATAATATCGATAGTATTCATGATTTTGTAACTTAT